>PVKE010044202.1:0-13094 GCA_004027555.1 Craseonycteris thonglongyai | reverse complement strand
AGTTTGTTATATCAGTGTAGGTGACTTCTGTATAATTATGCGTTTTTCATATATTGGATATTTTTATATTGTTATTAAATAAAGGTGCCCTTGCTTTCTGCTTGAAAGAGTTGATACATGTATATGAATATATATATATATGTGTGTGTGTAATATATATATATATATATATATATATATATATATATATATATATATATATATATATATATAGTTGTTTTTATAGAAGCCTGAACTGAGACATGGGCCCTAAATGAATTCATTCTCAACAAATCTGTGAGTTAGCAGAAGCAGCTCCATTTTATAGATAAGCACACAAATATTCTGAGAGATGCAGTGCCTAAGCAGTGATGTTCAAAAAGTGACTGTTGTGAAGTGAGAACCTCAGCAGAATCTCATTACACACACGCCACATCACACTGATTCTCACCTATGTAATTGCCCCATGCAGTTCCCTAGTCACTGCCACTACTATCTCCCAGATTCTTCTGGTGTCTTCTTTCAGACTTGGGCTTAAACAGAATTTCCCCAGAAAAGAACAAGTACTCTATTTAGCACTGCAACTTGCCTCCCATACCAGGTATAGTGCAGCCCCTCCTTGGTTCTTTCATAGTTTTTATCACAATGTGTATTCATTTATTTGTTTGCTTATTCATGTTTGTTCTGTTACACAGAATATCAGCTAAATTACTGGAAATGATTTGTGAATATTGTAAACCTAGCACAATAACCAGTATTTTGTGGGTGTTAAATATTTATGGAAAGAGATCATAGTTAACACTTAAAACAATATCATAAAAAACAAATTCATTTTCTGGTTTTTTTTTGTTGTTTTTTTTTTACACATAAAGTAAAAATGGTTTGTTACTGCCTGTACGACCAAAAGCGCAACCCCTCAGTATTCTGCCATTCACATTTTGGCCAGAGTTTGCCTTTATAGGTGTATCTACCACCAAATCCTTATTCTTCTCACTAGAAGCTTCCTGCAGTATATCTGGATCATTATCACTAATTGCCAAAAAATATATATATATATATTGTATATTTCCTGACATACTACTTCTCTTACTAAAATTAAGTTCCTAAGAAGTAGAATCTATCAATTAGTTCACAACCTTCAATTTTACTAACTCAATGAACACTAATAAGTAGTAGAATCTATCATTTAGTTCACAACCTTCAATTTTACTAACTCAATGAACACTAATAAGTACTAAATATATAAATATATATGAAGTATTACATTGAAATGTTTAAAATTATAAAGACTAGTTAATGTTGGTTATTCATATTATTCTTCCATGAACTCAGCACTTTGGTCATGTCCTTTGGTATTATTTAAGTCACCACTGATTCGCCCCAGAATTCTCTGCAGTAGGCACTCCGGTTGTTAACTTGTTTTAGACATAAAGACACTGAGGTGCAGGGAGGTAAAGTCACTGGCCTACGAAGACTTACCTGGTAAGTGGTGGAGAGGAGATTTGACCCAAAACAGTGTCAGAGAGCCTGTGAATTTAACTCAAAAGGAACAGTTGCCTCATCACACAGAGTGGAAGGCCTCGTTGTCCCTGTTTCCCACAGGGCATCTAGTAGGAAAGAGTAGAGGACCGAAGCCCACACTTCTTCTATCAAATAAACTTCCTTGCTCAAGGCTTTAACTTGGAATGGAAGGTTCTAGAATTTTCTGAGGTTCTAGGAGGAGCAAATACACTGAGCTCCATGAAGATATGTGTAAGTGCAAAAAGCCAATGGCATGTATGGCTGAGTGCTCCCGGAAGAACTGAGAATTGCTGAGCTAAATGAGACCATATTTTTAACAATAGGAACAGGGAGGCCCAGGGAAAGCCAGTCACTTGTCACACATCACAGAGAGTGAACTTTTCCCTGCCGACACCAGAAACCCAGCTCTTCTTAACTTGGCCCCTGAGCTACTCCTACCACTGCTTGAAAGATCCACGTTGATTTGAAACCTTTAGTTTTGTACCAGGACAGACTGTCATCTTCTCTAAAATGACATTAAAGAGACAGACACATGTGAACTATCAAGTGGCACAGTTGAAACAGAGACCTCACTTATTTGATTATTATGATAATACTGACAGTTGTAATAATCTTTGCCACAGAACAGATGCTGGCTGCTCAATAAAAATGGAATAATGTATCATTATTTTTTTGACATTGCTGCCCCGCTTAATGGAAACAGCATGTAGGAACACAAACATATATCATTATGTGGGCCTGGCAGAGAAATTACTACAAATGTGGGAAATTGAGCAGCACATTAATGTCACTGTTAGGCCTTAAAGGATCTGAGAGGTCTGAGGCAGCAGGGTGTCTGGGGTGCCCTCTACCACTCCCAATGTGAGAAGTCTCACGTTGGAAGATTAATGATCAGTGTTGGGAATACTTCACATGCGCCTCCTGTCCACAGCTGTTGGCTCTTCCAGGGGACACCAGCTGTATGATAAGATATCCGTCAGAGCCTAAGTTGAAGGCCCATGGAGGGGAAGCCATGCCTCAAGGAAGGTCGGATCTAAGGGGACCCAATGAAAAGTATATGGACCACAGGTGTGGCTCATATCTAAACACCAAAATAGGTGCTAAGGATGAGGTCACTCAGAACATGGGGAGCTAATAGGGAGAATGGGGTAAAGGTTCAGAGCTAGAGAGTATAATTTCTCAGTCATTTTTGATAGCAGAGTCCAGGATCAACTTTCTATAAAGCCTTGTCCTAGGGGACAGGTTGAAATGTGAAAAAGAGAAGGTCTCTGTCTTTAAGGATATTACTATTATAACTGGTGTGGAGAACCATAGACTAACATTTACCATCTAATATAGTTTTACAACACAAAGACATTGCTCTATGGTCTCAGAGAACGAGCCTGCATTCTTTCCAAGAGAAGCAAAGTTCCAGCAATGGAGAAGAGTTACCAGTTTATCCCTAAGTTGAAGCTAAGACTAATCAGATACAAAAAGGATCATTTGGAGTGTGAGAAAGCATAGCCAATAGAGGTAGGAGGTCACAAAGGCTGCTTGGTGTAGGAGCACCAAGTGGGGAGGCATGTTGCTAATCGGGCAAAAGAGAATCCTGGGAGAGAGGCAAGGGGGCATGAGGCAGGGGAAGGGGTCCGCTCACGTGGTCACACAAAGAGGCCGAAAATTGCTCAGGGTAGAGGGTGGGCCCGGAGGTGCTAGAGAGACCAGGCTGGTTCCGAAGGGGAAATTGAAAGACGCAGAGTACTTGTGAGACATACAATTTTATTTTTATAGAATGTGAATTTTAACAGGTTAAAGTGTGAAGATAAGAGACTTTTTACAAATGACACAATTTTTATTTTTTGGCATCAAAATAACACCATGATGGAAATATTTCAGAACATAGCATACAAAATGCTATTTTTATTGAATGAGTTTCTCATGAAAAAGTTATGAATTGCTGAAATGCAATTTTTACTAAGGGGATACAGATATGAACAAGAATATGAAAAGAGATAAAGATACAAAAATATAGTCAGAGATATCTCTATATTGATATAAATATATAGATATATTTACCCACTTATCTATATAGGTATCTATTTATAAGTCCTACATATAGAGATATATTGTTAGATATACAGAGATATAGATAGGTGAAGATACATAGAGATAAAGGGTAGATTTATCTCTGCATGTGAGTAAATATCAAGAAGGCATCCATTCGCAAATAGGGGTAGGCCTAACGTTAGGCATGAGTGTAAATGCTGTCATTTTTTTTTTATTGTTTTTAACAGAGAGACAGAGACAGAGACAGAGAGAAGGGGGAGGGCCCAGAGCAGTCTCCATAGTTGCACATCATCAGTTTTCGACAGGGTTTCATTCCACACAGGTGGGCAGGGGCCGAGCAGGACAGGAACTGGGCTGGGGGTCTCCCACATAGGAAGCTCACCCCCCAAATGGGAGGCTCACCCTACCTAGTTCAGCATATGGGTCCACACGGGCCGGGGCCAGGATTCGATCCTCAGTCCCTGGGGCTGCAAAGTGAGTGCTTAACCTTCTCAGCCATCCCAGCTTTCCCAATGCTGTCATTCTTAACCTCACAGAGATTAATTAACTATAGTAAAACACTTAATTAGCTTCACTAAGGGTAGAAACTGGGACTTACTCACTATTGCAGCCCTAGCGTTTGACTTATGTATTTGTTGAGAAAACAAATTAAAAACCAATTTACTAAAGAGTTTTAATCTTGTCCTAAGTAGCTTTTTCTTTTCAAGTGGCTAATGAACACCTTTATTGGATAAAATTGAACAATACAATTTTTTCCAACTGATACAGGTGCTAATTGGTAATAAAGTAAAGAAAGGTCTCCCGTGAGTTTGACTAGGATAAAAAGGAATCCGAATAATACATTAACTGGATAATCAGAAACATCAGAAGTAGATTGTACAATGTTAAATGAAAGCTTCATAAAGGGAAATTAAACTTTTTTTTGATATGTCGGCAAGGGATCTGGAAGCTATAATATTAAAAGGAAATGAATGCCCTCATAAGTCTCTATAGCATTCACAGTGCATTGCATTTTCTTTTTCTGATCCTGATTTAAACGTCCATGGATGATGTAAGATGAAGATCCCATCTTAAGAAATATAGACTCAGTGTGTAAGTCCATGAGAAACATGTAGAGAAGAGAAAATGGACTCCCCATCACTAAGAAGAGCAATGTGGGCAAAATGCTAAGAGCTTAGAGGAAGGACCAAGCCTGTAGCTAGATTTGACCAACTCTAGTTCAGTTGTAAAGTGGGAGAGAATGATGAATATTTCTATGGGCAGGGAGACAAACTAAAACGTACTATATGAGAATTCAACTTGATGGAATCAATCAATCCTCCGTCAGAAACCTACCTCCCTTCCCGTGTTCTGCAACTCGTGATATAGGAGGCGAGGATCACTTCCCTTGGAATTCTACTTGGCATTTCTTCTCCCCTGTACCTCCTGACCAAGGAGTTCAATGATACGCTGTAAGTTCTCTCTACGAAATATTTTTACATACATCCTTTTTGTTTAATGGTTGGTAGTGTCCTGGCCCCTGGGGGCTGGGGCTGGGTCTACATCTGCACGTGGGAATCAGAAGTGTCTGCTGAGGGAAGAAGGAGGGATGCTAGTTAGAAACTAGGGGACTTCTGACGGAACAGAAAGGATGGCAAAATAGCGTGTCATGAGGAGTGGTCATAGTTCACAAAGGGAAGAGTAGTAGTTATTACAGCCCTTCGTTTTTCCCGTGGATGTTTGCCTTTTCAGTGATAGTCCAGACCCCTGTACGGGGTCAGAGCTGGGAAGCTGCACGTCTCCCAAGTGTGCTCTGCGGGCCACTCCTGTGGGCAGGTCCCGTTCACTGCTTCCCTCCGCCCGACTGAACTTCACCAGGCTTCTGCCTGTCTCCAGGCTCCCTAGCTCCCTTTTCTTAGAGTACTTACTTCAGAAACCTGAATGGAAAATTCTATCCCTGATCCTTTGAGATGCAAATCTCCCAGCCTCTTGCCACTTCTACTACTCAGTAGTAGCTTATCTTTCTCAGGGACCTGGAAGCCATTTCTCTGAGGAATGTAGTCGTTGAAGGATAGACGAACCCGACCTCAGGTCTCTGTGGGAGGGGAGGGGCCTGGCTTTGATGGGCATTAGCAAACACAGGTAGTCTGATCACAGAGACCAGCTTCTTCCTAAGGCCTCCAGTACTTTTCCACTAGCTCATGCCAATACTCTCTCCTACTGCAGTCATCTTGAATAAAGTGCTTCTTGTTTGTTTAATTTGTCTGGGGCCGTTTTTGTTTTTTTTTTGACATAGGATGCTGTTGGTTCATCCATTAGTTGTTGGATAATCCACTGAGATAAAGTTGTTTCTGGTGCAAAAGGCAAGGGGTTGACTCTGGAGTGAAGTAAAGAGAGTAAACTCAGGGATGAAACAAATGATCTTGCAGTCACCAACTTGGAGGACAGTCTATGGTCACCTGAAAAAATAGGGCATATGAGAGAGGGCACAAAGACTGACAGTGCGGTGCTGGCCCCGCATGTGGCAACTGGGGAGCTGCCCTTATAAACAAGGTGCCTGGCTGCTTTGCTGTGGTCATGATTGACCTTGACCGCGGAGACCACGCTCCAGATAGTTGACACCCCAGCAAATGTGCATTAAGCTGAGCAGGTGCTCAACCTGACAGAATTGAAACTCCTCATTCTTTAGCAAAGTCTGCTCCTTCTCCCATGCCCTCAGTTGATGCCAACTGTGAGTTCACTTCCTTGTTAATGGTTGCCTTCTTGTCCAAAAGCAAGGTTAGAGCCAAAAAAAAAGTGTATATATATATATTGTTGTTGTTAGGGATCAGAGATGGTCAAAACTGAGTCAGTACTTAAAACCAGGTATTCCAGGCTCCAAAGCCAAGACCCTGGATAGGAAAACCTTTTCCAGTGTAATTACTTCCTCTAATATATGCAGCTGTTTTCTCTACCGCATCCTCTTGTCTCCCCAGGGATAGTGGATTCTTTAGGATCCTACACCTTGAGCTTCCAGCACCTATTAGGCATTCGAGTGCCAGGCATTTGTCAGCAATCTGGGTTAACTTGCTCTTTCTAGTAAAATTCTTTCTAGCAAAATTCTTTTCTTTTGCAAAAATTCAATAAAAACTGAGAGGCGGGGGAGCGAGATCGGAAAGGTTGAAAACGGAAACTAGATAACGAAGCAAGAGCAGTCCCCAAAGCCCATCGTTCTCCCTCAGAGGGGACTGTGAAAGGGCCAGATTGGCAGGGATGAAAAGGCAAAGCCTTTTTTTATTAAGCTCACCTGAATACCATTATCTCTTCAGAGGTGTTTAGCAAAACCTTCACACACAGTACAACCGGCCTCCCTAGACCCGCTTTCATGAATTTCTTCAGCTCTCCATCAAATTTCAAAGCCCCTGCCCATTACTCCCTCTCTCCATAAATCAGACCCCGTGTCCATCAGGCGCCAGCTGAGGTGCAGTTAGCCTGGTATAGGGCTGCGTATGGTGCTGAGGAGGCACTGGTGCCCAGAGCTTCCACCCCACCCGCGGACGTGTGACAATCGCCTTGTTTCATTTCGTGGGGGGTGTGAGGGGTGTGTGTGGACATGAAGCAGCATCCAGAGGAAGACAAGGAAAGGCCATTGGCAGGGCTATTACTACAGGCCCTTTATTATTCAGGCGCCTGGGCCCCCCCCCCACCAGACTAAACACCATCTCGGCCCTAGTGTGCGTGTGCTCAGAGCCTGAGTTGTCCAGCCACACCCCTCAGGGAAGGGGACCCAGCTCCTGTGAGGGGGTGCTGGGGTGACAGACGGTCGTGGCTGAAAAGGAGACATTTCTGTGGGTTCCTGGAGCTAAGAGTTGAGGACAGCCCTGGCGCTCACGCCCTGCATCTAAAGCCCATTTTGTGTTGAAGGGCTTTGATGGTAGACAGGGCTGCTAGTCTTCGAAGTTTTACACATGAAAATGAGTAAGGGCATTTCTTTCCCAGACCTACCACCCCCCTGTGCTCATTCATTCATTCACTCTTCATTGATTCAGTAGGCTCCTCTTTCAGCCAAGCATTCAGCAAAACCCAGTCAAGCCTCGCGGAGGAGTCGGGCAGTGCAGGGGTGAAGCATGGTGGTGGGCACATAGACATGGTTCTTACACGCTGTCTTCACAGGCCAGTAAAGAGTGGACCCAAGAAGACACTTGACAGACGGGTGGAGTTCAGCGCACGCATGTTAT
Source organism: Craseonycteris thonglongyai (assembly GCA_004027555.1). Taxonomy (NCBI): domain Eukaryota; kingdom Metazoa; phylum Chordata; class Mammalia; order Chiroptera; family Craseonycteridae; genus Craseonycteris; species Craseonycteris thonglongyai. The sequence goes on along the minus strand of PVKE010044202.1, from coordinate 5,352 downwards.
GCAGACAGTTATAGGAAAGGCAAATAGCAATACTCTCAAAGCTTTTAAGTTCAAAAACATAAGGAGGCAGGGGGTGCCAGGAGAGCGCAGCAGGCTGAGTGCTTGCCTTGCAACGGCGAGGTCCGGGGGCCCTGACCACGCACACCCCTTGCTGAACTGTGCTACAGCTGGTAACTGCCGCGAAGGGCCCCGTCCAACCTCTGCACCTCCAGCCCGAGGGCTTGTCCTTAGGGCTTCGGGCTCAATTGGGCATCATTGAAAAACAATTCTTTTTTCATGCTGACTCCCAGGATAACAGGATAACATATTTTTTCATAGCCTCCTAGTAGATATCTTGCTTGAAACTGCTGTTTAAGTCAAAACCACCAGTTTCCTCTCCATAAACTGGCAGGTAATGCAGTTTTAATTTTAAGTCCAATTATATCTTGAGAGATGAATGGTACAGGGTGAATCCTTGCTTAGGGCCAAACAGGAGTGATAAATCATTCACTTACATGATCACATTGTTTCCAAGCTCCTCTGGGCCTCTCAGAACACAGAGAATAGTCAAACCCAGCCTTTTTGGTGAAAAATAAAACGCAAGAGAAGGTCAAGGTAGACTTTGCCTGCATCGATCAGGATATTTAAGTTATGCCCTGGCTAAATAAAATCTCCGTGGCTTATCACAACAGAAGCCTTGTTCCTGCTCATAGTTCATGTCAACCAGCTCCTCGAGGGGTCCAGCTACTCAAACATCCACTGCAAGGTTACCGCTTCCAAGGGAACGGGATGTGACGAGTGTGGTGTATTTCACCTGTAATTGATAGGCCAGCATCTGTCACATGACCAAGGCAAGCTTCCAGAGACAGGGATGGGCAGCGTCACACCATGTGCCAGGAGAACTGGAAATAACAGGTCAAAACCACCAACTGGGCCCAGTGACTGCTGCACCGTCTTTGTGTGTGTGCTCATGACATCCATCGTACGAATGAGGCTGAGAGGAGAAGTCACATGCAAGCTGCCTGCTGTGCACTGAATTGGGGGGAGGTGACAGCCACCGTGATAGGGAATGTGGAAGAAAGCAGAGTCAGGTCGAGGTACCCAGAAGGGACGCATTCCTGTGGATACAAACTTCTGGAGATCAAAGGGGCTGTGACGTGCGAGCAACTGCTGTGTGGCAGAGCGCCACCAGCGACCAATACGGCCATGCTCCCCAGCCGGGGGTGCACAGACCGAATATTTAGAAAAGGATGGGGAACAGAACTTCCAGAGACTTGTCCAGTGATGGAAGACACAGGCTCTTGACTTTTAATGATTTACTCAACTCTGCCCACGAGGCCAGCTCTTTTCAGTGACTTGTTCCCATAGATATGCAGACACTGATACACCTCTGCGCCAACAAATCAATGTGCTTGTGCCGGTGGACACATTCGGTAGGAACAACAAAGCCACATGCCAGTGTGCAGTCTCACTCACCGGGCCTTCTATACTCACAGAGGGGGAGGGTACCTTTATGCTTGTTTGTTTGTTTGTTTGTTTTTAAGATTTACTGCTTGAGAGAAGGGAGAGAGAGAGAGAGAGAGAGAGAGAGAGAGAGAGAGAGAGAGAGAGAGAGAGAAAGAGAGAGGAGAAGGGGGGAGGGCCCAGAGAAGTCTTCGTAGTTGTATGTCATTAGTTAGGACATAGTTTCACTCCACACAGGTGGATGTGGAACTGCACAAGGCAGGAACCAAACTGGGGGCCTCTGCGTGGGAGACCAGAGCTTTGCCACCATCCTGGCAGTTTCCAGCTGTACCCCAGTTCAGCATATGGCTTGGCATGGGCCAGGGCTGGGACTTGATCCCTGGACCTCGTGGTTTCAAGGCTAGCACTCAATCTGTTGAGCTATCTTGGCATGCCTGAAGTCTGTTTTTAATCACTGACTTATTCTTAACCTCTCACAGATGCTGGGAAAATAGTCACTCTGCATATACTAGATTCTGTGCAAACTTGACCTAAATTAGATAGTTTTACTGAATCTTCTCTATAATCACAAATCTTTAGATGGGAAATGAAACTAAAAAACTAAGAAAATTGTCCAAGGACATATACCCAGTAGGTCACAGACCTAATTGAATCCAAGTCTAGATGCCAAAACATGATTTCTTTTTACAATATTACAATTTACATAAGAAAAATCAGAAAGCTCCTTTAAAGAAAAGGGAAATGTAAGAAATGACAGTCTATCACAAACACTTTCAGCCTGTCCAACAGGGATGTATGACTATCTACATTAGTAACTGTATTGATTAACCAATCGATAATCAAAAAAGCCACACAGTAAAGCCATTAACTTGGAGCTGAAGGCACAAAGAAGGGCTGGTGTTTCCAGAAATGTTGCTATTGATTAAGCTACTGTCAGCCTGGACTTTGAAATGTGTGAACTGTATGTGTGACTATGAAGTCACCATGTTCCAAATGATAATGCTGTCAAACACTGGGGTGCGATTGTGGCATGGATTGTGACGCAGATAACTCTCGGTGTTATTGAATCACTGGGCTCCCAGGGTCCATTTTCCCTCTTGTTTTCAGTTACACAGAAGTCCAGTCTCCTTGCAGTTTCAAATACACTCTAATCTCTTTTTTTTTTTTCCATTGTGTGTCTTCAATAGAGGAATACACCCCTCAAGGAATACGCTGCTGAATGAACCTGCTGTTAGCAATACAAAGCTCAGGATGGCCACTGTTTTACATAGGTTTTTAACTTATTTATTGCTAAGATACCGTGAGCACTTGCTGTGCTGCAAGGTGTTGGGAGTCCGGGTATGAAAATAAGAACGTCTACTTCTAAAACTGCTGCGATAGAAACTTTTCAAAGGCATGTGATGGTTCTAATAGGTATGCAAGCATAACTGGTAAAATTCAAGGAATAAACCTCCATAAATCAACAGAAGAAACACCATGTCTAGTTGCAACAGCTTCTTTCTACCCTTTAATGGAAAATCTTACCCAGCCTCCATGGACAAGAATTAAGACACACAAAGGAGGGTGACTTAAGGCTCAGAACGGAAGGTATAGACAAGCCAGATGTCTACAAGTGCACGCGGGCAGCGTTACAAGGTGTTTACGAGCATCAGCAAGTGTGAGGAGGTCATGAAATGGACCTGGCACGTGGGCAGCCTGGAGGGGTGTTCGCGAGGGGGACTTTAGCTGAGTGAGACGGAGCTGGGCCATCACATAGCAAGGGGTGTTGGCCAGTGTTAGGGGAAACAACATAAACTACCTGGCAAATTGAAGCAGGAAATGTACTTATTAAAAGAAACTAAAGTATCCAACACATTTCTGGAAGGGTCAGAGACAGGCTTGAGTGTCTGCAGTCAGGAACAGAATCCCCCCAGACTCTCAACTGCATTTGCAACAATGGTCCCAGTTCTAAAGCTGAGGTTCCATGTCCTGGGAGCCTCTCAAACCCAGGCCAACGGAGAGAGTTTGTCACTGCTGTGGGGCAGAACCAGGCTTGTGGACAACACTGCCTAGGTCAGTGGGCACAGAAATTACACTGTACAGTGTCTCTGATACCAGGTGTAGGTGGCTCTCCTACTAGAACCACAGGCGATCATTCTTCTAGAAAATGGTTGAGGCCACTGCCGTGACTGTCATCCCCAGAACCAGGGCCACAGGGTCCTCGCCTTCAGGCGTTTCTGGTCCCTGATCAAACAGGTAGAACTGATTCGCAGATCCTGGGACCTAGCAGGACAGGAAGGTGGAAGCAGCTTCCTGGATCTTTCAGTTTAGGAGTTAGCGGACTCTTTGAACACAAAAGAACGATCAGATGTCACATTTCCTCGGAACAGTGACAGCTCCTGACTCCAACAGTTCCTGCAATGGACTCAGAGAGAGAGAGATGGTGAAAAGCTGGACTAAGCTTCTGAAAGGCCAGACATGGTTTGAGAGACGTTTAGAAGGATTTGTGTAAGGTCAGGGGATCTATATGAGGGCTGTCTGGGAAAAATCCAGCCGCTGTCACTCTAACGAGGACAGTTCCAAGGTTATGCCCCTGAATACTTCCCGGACTGGCCTCACAGAGCCAACAACAAAGCACTAATGGTCACCCCAAGCTTTCCAGATTAGGTATGTGGATGAGTTTTGTTGTTACCTACTCAAATCAAGACTTGAGGAGAGAGAAAGGGAACCAGGTTAGTTTCGGCTGAGCTGGCCCTGAGAGGCCTCTGTGTCCTCCAGGTGGGGGGGCCCGTTTGGTTGAACTGGCAGAAGAACGCCCCAGCTCGGAGGTGGGGAGGCTACACTGAAGGATGTGCGTGACGTGGTCAAGATAATAGAAGTAGAAATGGTGTTTGAGCCTAAGTCTGGTTCCAAGGCCTTGCTTTTTCCAGTACTTCAAACTGCTAGGATATCAAAAAGCCTTTTTTTCCATCTGTGTGCTGTGGCATAAATGTGTCTTTTCTGATTTCAGAAGAGAAGAGGGAAGAGAGCAAGTATTTAATAATTGTCTTGGAAGTGACAACTATATGGTGACCATCTAGAACAAATTCAAAGTAAAATATCACTTTTATTTCACAGGTGATGGAAGAGAGGCTAGGGGAGATCACTTTGCTCAATGTTATCCAGCTGGTAAATGCAGTCAGGCAAGCTCATGGCTTAGGTAGCAGTTCTGCAAGTGTGGGCCTGGGACCAGCAGTGTCACCTAAAAACTTGCTAGAAATACAAATTCTCTGGCCCTACCCATGGCTCCCTGAACCAGAAGCTCTGGGGGTGGGGCTTCAAAATCTGTTTTAACTACCTTCCAGGTGATTCTAACACATGCTTAAGTTTGTGAACTCCAGCTTACTATGCCTTCCCAGGTGTGAGAAGGACAATTAAAAAATGTTTTCTTTCATTTTTGGATGAGATAAATAATTTAAATGAGATACCATTTATAAAGCCCCTAGCAGAGTGCCAGGTATATATATATATATGAGATTCTCAGTGATTCTAATTGAAATATGATGAACCTAATAATTCAAATACCAAACCAGACTCCACCTCAGACATTTTAATATACTTAATTTTTTTAATCTTTAGTTTGAATTTATAGTGAATATATGTGCTTTGATTCTCAATTTGTTTTCTTAATAAAAATTTTCATGGCTTCCACTAATTTAGAAATGTTGCATCCCTAGAACTATTTGCTTTTAGGATTCCTTACCAGATCTGTACATAACAGCAGGGAGGAAATTAAACCTGGACATCTGCCATGGATTCTGGGAATTCAGATTCAGTTATTCCTGTCCCTGCTAACATTCTATTTATTTCTTTTTTTCTTTTTTTGCATTTGGTTTTTTTTTTTTTTTTTTTTTTTTTTTTTTTTTTTTTTTTTTTTTTTTTTTTTGTTTT
>PVKE010044201.1:0-13093 GCA_004027555.1 Craseonycteris thonglongyai | reverse complement strand
AAAATTATATTCATTTCAGGTGTATACCATAGTTATTCAACATTTAAATACCTAAAAAAGTGATGGCCATATTAATCTCTGCAATCATCTGATACCATACTATGCTATCACAATCTTAACTTTATTCCCGATGCTGTACATTACATCCCCATGACTTACAGACATACCTCGGTACTCAACTGCTTTGAAATTTGATGAATTAGATACTCTACACATTTTTACAAGAAAACTGTGTCTCAGTACTCATTGTTTGCTTGGTACGCAACACACAAGCTATTAACAGAACTTGTCCAGTTTGATTGCCTTGTGACTTGCTACCCTTTTCAGCTGAAAGAAGGGGTCACACATTAGTCACTTGGTAGCTCTTGCCCTGTGCACATCCCCTTGTGTTCATATCTTAGCTTCTGTGGTCATTTTGTGCATTTTTTGGTTTGAGAATGCATTACATTTATTTACATTATTCTTACGGGAAAATATAGTTTGTACTTTTCATTTTTGATGCTTGTTGCACCTCCTGGAACCAATTGACAATGAGTACTAAGGTGCCACTGTACTTGTTTCATACCTGGAAATTTGAACCTCTTATTCCCCTTCATCTTCATGACCCCCTTTTAATTTTTCAATTAACGGTTGACATTCAGTACTATTTTATATTAATTTCAGGTATACAGCATGTAATTGAATAAGTGATCCCCTGACTAGTCTAGTACCCACCTGGTACTATACATAGTTATTACCATATCATTGACTATATTCCCTATACTTTATTTTACCTCCCCATGACTATTTTGTAACTACTAATTTGTACTTCTTTTTTTTTAAGATTTATTTTATTGTTTTTGACAGAGAGACAGAGATAAGGGGAGGGCCCAGAGCAGTCTCCATAGTTGTATGTCATCAGTTTTGGGCGAGAACCGAACTGGGGGCCTCCAACATGAGAATCACACCCCAGTTCAGCAAATGGGTCCACACAGGCCAGGGCAGGGATTCAATCCTTGGTCCCCAGGACTGCAAAGTGAGTGCTTAACCTACAGAGCCATCCTGGCTTCCGCTAATTTGTACTTCTTAATTTGTTCACATTTTCACCCTGCCACCAATTCTCCTCCTGTCTATCATCCCAATAAATCTAGTGCCCATCTGACACCATACATAGTTATTACAATATTATTGACTATATTCAATATGCTATACCCTACATCCCTATGACTCTTGTTTAACAACCAATTTGTACTTCTTAATCTTTATGTCTTTTTAACATACCCCTCAGCTCCCTTTTTATCTGGCAACCATCAAAATGTTCTCTGTATCTATGAGTTTGTTTCTATTTTGTTTGTTTATTTTGTTCTTTAAGATTTATTTTTATTGGTTTTGCAAGAGAGAGAAGGGGGTGGGCCCAGAGCAGTTGCCATAGTTACGAATCACTGGTTTTCACATAATTTAATTCCACAAGTGGGTGCAGGGCTATAGGGCAGAAACCAAGCCAGGGGTCTCCCACATGGAGCTCACCCCAGTGAGAATCAAACTGGGGGCACACCCCAGTTCAACATATGGGTCTGCATGGGCCAGAGCCAGGATTCAATCCTTGGACCCCAGGGCTGCAAGATGAGTGTTCAACCTGCTGAGCCATCCGGCATCCCTTACTTTGTTCTTTAGATTCCACATAAAAGCAAAATCACAATGCATCTGTCTTTCTCTGTCTGGCATACTCCACTCAGCACAAATACCCTCTAGGTCCATCTATGATGCAGCAGATGGCAAGAACCCATTCCCTTCCATGGTTGAGCAATATTCCTGTTTTCATATGTACCACTTCATCTTTATCGATTCTTCCATAGATGGACACCCAGGCTGTCTCCATATATTGGCAATTTTAAACAATGATGCAATGAACATATGGGTGCACATGTCTCCTCCAAGTAATGTTTTAGATTTCCTCACATAAATACACAGAAGTGGGATTATTGGGTTCTTTTGTGTCTTTTGTTATAGCCTTTGTTTAATAACTATTTTGTCTAGTATTAAGTATTGCTACCCCAGCGTTTGTTTTCATTTTCATGAAGTGTCTTTTTCCATCCCTTAATTTTTTCGTATGTGTGTGACTTTTAATCTGAAGTGAGTTTCTTATAGACAGCATATGTAAGTCTTGTTTTCTTATCCAGTCAGCCACTCTGTTTTTAGTTCCATTTACATTTAAAGTAATCGTTGATAGAGGGGTAGTTATTGCCATTTTATTATTCATATTTCCTTTCATCTGAAAGGAGTCCCCCTAATAATTCTTATAGTATTGGTTTCATGGTGATGAACTCCCTTAGTTTTTTCTTGTCTGGGAAGCTTTTTATCTCTTTTGATTTTAAATGATAGCCTTGCCAGGTAGGGTAATCTTGGTTGTAGTCCTTGCTTTACATCATATTGAATATCTCCTGCCACTCCCTTCTGGCCTGCAAACTGTCTGTTGAGAAATCAGCTGACAGTCTTATGGGAGCTCCCCTATAGGTGACTAACTGCTTCTCTCTTGCTGCTTTAGAGATTCTCCCTTTGGCTTTTAACTTTTGGCCCTTTCATTATGATGTGTCTTGGTGTGAGCCTCTTTGGGCTCATCTTGTTTGAAACTCTTCTCATTTCCTGGGCTTGTATGTCTATTTCCTTTGGCAGGTTAAGGAAGTTTTACATCATTATTTCTTCAAATGGGTTTTCAGTTTCTCTCTCTTCCCATTCTGGTACCCCCATGATGTGAGTGTGTTGTTACGTTTGATGTTGTCTCAGAGGCCCCTTAAGCTAGTCTCATTTTTCTAGATTATTTTTTTTATTTTTTTATTTTTTTGGCTGTTCTGATTGGGTGTTTTTTGCTACCTTATCTTCTAAATCACTGATTTGATCTGTTGCTTCATCTAATCTACTGTTGATTCCCTCTATCCTTCATTTCAGTTATTCTACTCTTCATTTCTGACTATTTTCTGTTTCTATCTCCATTTTTATGTTTTCTATGTCTTTGGTGAAATTCTTCCTGAAATCATTAAGCATCCTGATAACCAGTGTTCTGAATTCTGCATCTGATAGATTGCTTGTCTTTATTTTGTTTGGTTCTTTTTCTGGAGCTTTGTACTGTTCATTCATTTGGGACTTTTTTTGTTTTTTGTTTTTGTTTTGTTTGTTTGTCTTACCATTTTGGCTGCCTCCATGTTTTTGGGGGTTTTGTTTGTTTGTTTTACTTATGTATTTTCTTTCTTTCTTTTTTTTTATTATTATATTTTATTGTTAAATTTAATGGGGTGACATTGGTTGGTAACAATTAGGTAGTTTCCAGATGTACAAGTCCACATCACATCACCCATGCATCGCATTATGTGCCCACCTCCCAGAATCAGCTCCCCCTCCTCCACCATATATCTGGTGCCCACTCCCACCTCCCCCCACAGCTTTCCCTCTCCCCTTCTCCCCCTTCTCCAGGTAACCACCAAACTATTGAGTGTGTGCCTCCCTGTTTTTGTTTCTATGTATTAGGTAGGGCTGCTTCTGGTCTTAGTAAAATGACCTTATGTAGTAGGTGTCCTGTGGGGCCCAGTGGCAAAGTCTCCCTGGTTACCTGAGCCAGGTGCTTCATGTGTATCCCTTATGTGGGTTAGGTGTGTCGTTCTGTTGTAGTTAAGCCTTGGTTGATGTATGCACATCAGTGGGAGCTATTAACCCTCAGGCTGATTGGTTGTGAGGATGGGCTGTGATTATAGTGGAGGAGCTGTTGTGCAGGGGCTGACCCTATGGAAAAGGATTCACTTTAGCTGGACTCTGGTGCCTGCCCAGCTTGCCCTTTGGCTGTGTCCTCCTTGGAGTTGGCTTGCTGATGCTCTGGCTCAGTCCAAAGCTGGCCACTGGGTAAGCCAGCCCAGGGCCCCACTGCAGACCAAGTTCAGCGGCAACCTGTGTCCTGCCCATCACCCAAAGTCTAGTCTCTGTTCATCGCCATATATTTGACCCCGTTTAACCTCTATATTCCCCCTCCCCTGCCCCTTCTGGTAACCATCATATTCTTGTCTGTGACTATGAGTGTTTTGTTTGTTGTGTTATATCCTACTTATGAGTAAAATCATATGATTCTTGTCTCTTTCTGGATGACTTATTTCACTTAGCATGATAATCTCCAGATTCATCCATGTTGTCACAAATGATAATATTTAATCGTTTTTTAGGGCCAAGTAGTATTCTATTGTATAGATGTACCAGATATTCTTTATTTAATTATACATTGAAGAACACTTGGGTTGTTTCCATCTCTTGGCTGTTATGAATAATGCTACAATGAACAAAGAGTACATATATTTTTATAAATAAATGTTTTCAAAAATTTTAAGGTAGATAACCAGAAGAGGAATAGCTGGGTCAAATAGTAGGTCTATTCTTAATTTTTTGAGTAGCCTTCATATCATTTCCATAAAGGTTTCACCAATTGACATACTCACCAGCAGTGTACAAAGGTTTCCTTTTTTCTCCACATCCTCTCAAATAATTGTTATTTCTTGATAATAGAATTCTAACAGGTGTAAGGTGGTATCTCATTGTGGCCTTGATTTGCTTTATTTTTTCATTGTCTAGTTTGTTTGTTTTTGTATTTTTATTTTTTTATTTTGTTTATTTTTTGTTAAATTTATTAGGGTGACATTAATTGACATCAATTATTGTTTTCAGGTGTACAATTCTACATTACATTGTCTATACATTGCATTATGTGCTCACCACCCAGAATCAGCTCACTTTCCATCACTGTATGTTTGATACCCCATCCCTACTCCCCAGTCCCACATCCATCTCTCCCACCCACCTCCCCCCTTACACTCAGGTAACCACTAAACTATTGACTGTGTCCATGAGTCTTTGTTTTTTTGTTTCTTTCAGTTTTATATTCCCCCTATAAGTGAGCTCATATCTTTCTTAATTCTTTCATTCTGAATTATTTTGCTTCATGAGATGTTTTCAAAGTCCATCCATGTTGTCACAAATTGCTGTATTTCATCTTTTCTTATTGCTGAGTAGTATTCCATTGTATAAATGTACCACAACTTCTTTATCCAGTCATCTATCAGAGGACACTTTGGTTGATTCCATGGCTTGGCCACCGTGAACAGTGCTATGATGAACATTTGGGTACATATATCTTTGCAGATTAAGATCTTCAGGTTTTGGGGTAAATACCCAGGAGAGGGATTGTTGGGTCATATGTGCTGGGAAAATTGGAAAACCACATGCAAAATAATGAATCTGGACTGTGAACTGTCACCATATACCAAAATTAACTCAAAGTGGATTAAGGACCTCCACATAATATCCGAAACTATAAAGTCCATAGAAGAACACATTGGCACTAAACTTATAAACCTTGGGCTCAGAGAGCACTTTATGAACTTGACCCCAAAGGCAAGGGAAGTAAAAGCAAAAATAAATGAATGGGACTATATCAAACTAAAAAGCTTTTACACAGCAAAGGACACTGTCAACAAAGTAAAAAGGAAACCAACCAAATGGGAGAAAATATTTGCAAACAATGCCTCTGATAAGGGGCTAATGTCTAAAATATATAAAGCACTCATACAACTAAACTACAACAACGACAACAAAAAACCAATCCAATTAAAAAATGGGCAGAAGGCCTAAACAGGCACTTCTCTTCTGAAGACATAGGAACAGCCAACAGATACATGAAAAAATGCTCAACATCACTAGCAATTAGGGAAATGCAAATTAAAACCACAATGAGGTACCACCTCACACCTGTTAGAATGGCTGTAATCAACAAGTAAAGGAATAACAAGTGCTGGAGAGGCTGTGGAGAAAAAGGAACCCTCTACACTGCTGGTGGGAATGTAAATTGGTACAAACACTGTGGAAGGCAGTGTGGAGATTCCTCAAAAATCTAGGAATGGAAGTGATTTGCATTTTTCTAATAGCTAATGAAGTTGACCATCTTTTTATCTATCTGTTGTTCATCTGTATGTCTTGGGGAAAGTGTCTGTTCAGGTCCTCTGCCCATTTTTAAATTAGATTCTTTGTGTTTTTTGTTATTGAGTTTTATGAGTTCTTTTTTTAAAGATGTATTTTATTGTTTGATAGAGGGCGAGACAAAAGGAAATAGAGAGAAAGAGAGAGGGATAGAGGGAGAGAAAGAGAGAAAGGGGAGGGCCCAGAGTAGTCTCCATAGTTGTACATCATTAGTTGTGACATGGTTTCATTCCACACAGTGGATGGGAGGCCCTTTCTGGCAGAAACTGAACTGGCAGAAAATGAGGCATGCCTCCTCAAGCTATGGGCCAAACCAGGGGGCAAAAACCGAACTGGGGACCTCCTACATGGGAGGTGGGAACCTTTGCCACTGGACCATCCTGGCAGTTACCAGTTGTGCCGAGTTCAGTTTATAGGTTTTCACAGGCTAGGGCCAGGAATCAAACCCCAAATTTCACGATTAGGAGGCAGGTGCTCAACTGCTGAGCTATCCTGGCATCCCCAAGTTTTATGAGTTCTTCATATATTTTGGATATTGATTCCTAACTTCTTTTTTAGCAAAAGGTAAGATGATTCTTGGATACTTGTTAACCATGTTGACATAAAACAGCTCAGCACAAGAATTTAGATTTTATTAACCAAAAGGATAGCATTCATAGTATCTAAACTTTTATATGACTAGTGATATAAGCCTTAGAGTGTGGTAGGTTGTATTATTGTTCAAAATATTTACCACCACTCATTGGATGAAATATATTTTCTTCTCCATTGAAATGCTTGGCCACAGTGAATTTCAATTACAATGAGGGGAAGCCGGGATGGCTCAATGGATTAAGCACCCGTTTTACACTCCTGGGGACTGAGGATCAAATCCTGGCCCCAGCCCGTGCAGACCCATATGCTGAACTGGGGTGTGCTTCCCATGTGGGAGGGCCCCCAGTTCAGTTCTTGCTCCCCCCCCCAGTTAGGTCCCTGGCTCTAGGAGGTGTTCCTCCCACGCAGGAGGCCCCCAGCCCAGTTCCCACCCTGCGCAGCCCCACCCACCTATGTGGAACGAAGCCATGTCGAAAACTGATGATGTACAACTATGGAGACTGCTCTGGGCCCTCCCCATTCTCTATGTCTCTGTCTCTCTCTGTCTTTATCAAAAACAATAAAATAAATCTTTTTAAAAAATGACACCTGTAATCTTCTTAAATATGATATGTGTAGTGACTCAATCTGTATAATTATACTCATTTTCCAAATAGACTTTGTTTTACTGTATTTAATTAAGGAAATAATTATTGCATAACTAAGCTGTACCAGAGGTCATATGAAGCACTGCTGAGTAAGAGAAAAAGCCTTCCATTTACAAAATAAATACTTTAGTTTAGATAAGGAACAGGTACAATGTGTCTCGTAGACCAAATTTGACCTGCCAATTGTTTTAATCAATCAGGTTTATTGGAATACAGACACGCTCATTTGTTTTTCTATTGTCTATGCTGATTTTGTGTTATAATGGCAGGTCTGAGAGGTTATGGTAGACATCATATGGTCCACAAAGCCAAAAATATTTACTTTCTATCCATTTACAGAAGAAGTCTGATAACCTGTGGTCTAGATTATTAGAAAAATTAATATGAGAATGGAGATATTGAATGGAAAGGCTGTGCAAGAAGATATTAACATTGTAATTAACAGTGTAATTCTGAATGAAAAATTAAGTTCAACCTCTTATATCTATAGTAATTTTAGCCTTCATCACAAACCTGACAGGTAAAAGAAAAAAAACATCATCTATATATTTATAGCCAATGGAATAATTTAATGCAGCTTATTCTAAAAAATAATTTTACCACTTAATAAAAATGATTACTGCCAGGGATGCTGGGATGGCTCAGAGGGTTAAGCATTTGCTTTGCAGCGGGGGGTTCCGGGGATCGAGTCCCAGCCCCAGCCCATGTGGACCCATTTGCTGAACTAGGGCATGCTTCCCTTGTGAGAAACCCCCATTTTGATTCCTGCCCAAGGTGTGCTTTCCATGTGGGAAGCCCCAGCCCAGTTCCTGCCTTGCACAACCCCACATCCACCTGTGTGGAATGAAACCATGTAGAAAACTGATGATATACAATTATAAAGACTGCTCTGGGCCCTCCCCCTTTTCTTTGTCTCTCTCTGTCTCTGTCAAAAACAATAAAATCTTTTGAAAAAGAAAACGGAAACCATCACCATTGAGTGGGGCAGTAGACTGAGGCTTGTTGGGTGGCTTTCCAGGGAAAGTCTCATGGGGTCAACACCAATAATCCTGGTAATTCAGTCAAGAGGAAAACAAGTGGATATTACCAATCTACTATGAGACTGAATCATCCATGAGGCGCAGAGTTAATTATGTGCTATCATATATATGTTATATGACATTCAGGGATTATAGTAACACTTATAAAGATGACATGAAATTCCAAGTCACTGACAAAGGTGAACAAGTTAGAGTTCAAAGTCAAGCAAATATGTCTTTAACATTTATCTATAAATTATCTATCAACATTAAAGGATACTCCTAACAATGGGAAAGAAGAAGTAAAGAAACTAGGATACAGACATGCTGTTGAAAGAGGAAGGCCTCATGTTGGATAACCAAACCAGAGGAGAAAAGAGAGCAAAAAAGAATTTTTGTATATCCAAAATTGACCTCCAGAATCTAAGACTTTTAACTTGGAAGGATTTTATATCACCAGACTTTCATGTAGTTGTTATTCCTCTGTAGCACCTAAAATAACTACCAATAAAAGCAGTCCAATACACCATAAACATTGCCACATTCCTCAGAACTTTTAAAGATGCTTTGGATCACCCAGATACCATCAGTCTGATGCAGTTTTGGTCCTACATGATTGATGAAGTTAGAAGTTATTTTCCTTCTCTCCCTCAAAAAGGACTAGGACTCATGAGGCCTATGGAAGAAACTATTCTGTTTGCTTATCATTTGAGATTAGGAAAGTAGACTTGAGAAGGTGTAGTGGAAATATTTAGATTTTATGTGGCTTTTAAGGACTGAATTCCTGAGAACCTCATTGATGGATTCTTTTGTCTCTCTGTATCCTGCGAGATTTAGTTCTCTGGAGCTAGAGGAGAAAAATAGAATGCAAACTTGTGCCAGATTTGGCTCTGAGAGTCATCTTTGGAGTTCTTATTCTTTAAGGTAGGCTGACCAGACAGACTGTTTTAGATGAAACAGAAAACAATGGTACTGTCCCACTTCAATGGTACGTCTGGTCAGCCTAGTATCACTGGCCAAATTCAAGGTGTCAGTAGGCTGACCAGACATACCATTTGAAATGGGATAGTACCATTGTTTTCTGTCCTATTTAAAATGGTACATCTAGTCAGCCTATTGTGGATCCTTCCTTCCCACTGGGAGGTCACCTCTCATTAGGTGTGGTCTGCAGCAAACAGGGAACCCCAGAATAACTACCCCATTTCTAACTCTGGAGGGAGATTCTGGATACACCTGTTTTCTCTGGTGCTATAGGGGAAGCTGGGATGGCTCAGCAGGTTGAGTGTTCACCTTGAAGCTCCAGGGTCCAAGGATCGAGTCCCGACCCTGGCCTGTGTGGACATATATGCTGAACTGGGGTGTGCTTCCAACGTGGGAGGTCCCCAGTTCAGTTCACACTGGGGCGAGCTTCCCATGTGGGAGGCCCCTGGCCTGGTTCCTGCCCTGTGTGGCCCCATGCCCACCTATGGAATGAAACTATGTGGAAACTAATGACCTGCAACTATGCAGACTGCTCTGGAACCTCTGTCTTTCTCCCTCTCTCTCTCTCTGTCAAAACAATAAAATTAATTTTTTTTAAAGCAATTACCATATAGTAGGCACTAAAATATATTCTGGGGGGGGGGGAAGCCGGGATGGCTCAGTGGGTTAAGCGCTCACTTTGCAGCGCCGGGGACCAGGGATCGAATCCCAGCCCTGGCCCGTGCGGAACCATATGCTGAACTGGGAGCTCCCCCAGTTCAGTTCTCTCTCTGTCTCTGTCAAAAATAAAAATAAATAAATAAATAAATAAAAATATATTAAAAAATATATATATATATATTCTGGGGATAAGAAAATAGTAAGACTATTTCTTCTCATAAGGAGCTCACAGTCTAAACCTGAGACAAGACATGTAAATGAATGCAGTACAGAGGTGCACTGTAACCCTACTACATGTATTCAAAAAGTAGTCACCACTTCCTGAGGAGGCTACTAAATTCTTACAGACAAACCTATTATTGTACTGAAACTGGAAAGAAGATTGAAATTATTTCAAGTGGAAAGGGGTTAAGTGCATACCCGGAAGAGACTATAGAAGATTAAAAGTGGGTATTAATTAAACTATAAGGTGAACTTAGAAAATGAAAAATATTTACATCTGAAAAGCAATTCATGGCAGAGGATAAAAATTGAAACATAGGTATGGCCATGTAGGCCACAGCCAGATAATAAAGTCTTATACTTTCTCTATGGGATTGACACTTAATTCTGAAATTAGTATAGGGTTAATAACAGATAATTCCATTATAAGGCCAACCTATGGAGAAGGCATCTTATGTTAATTTGAGGAACAAAGTATTACTTCTCTATAACAAAGCCACAGAAAAATGAAGTGGAAATAGCATGATGGAAGTGGACGTAGGAAGATAGGAAGCAATGGGTACACATGACTGCAAACAAAATAAAGCAGAGGAGTTGGCTATTTTGAAAAGCTACTGTATCTACCACAGAACATGAAAATTCTTGCACATGCTCAGTCATTGTTTCTTCAAATAGGTTCTTGATTCCATGTTTTTTCTCGTCTCCTTCTGGTACCCTATATAATGTGAATGTTGTTATGTTTGATGCTGTCCCAGAGGTTTCTTTCTTTCTTTCTTTAAGATTTAATTTATTGTTTTTGACAGAGACAGTGAGAGACAAAGAGAAGGGGGAGGGCCCAGAGCAGTCTCCATAGTTGTACGTCATCAGTTTTCAACACGGTTTCACTCCTCACAGGTGGGTGGGGGCTGCGCAGGGCAGGAACCGAGCTAGAGGCCTCCCTCATGGGAGGCATGCCCCCTTGAGCTAGGAGCAGAACCAGGGGGCAAGAACCAAACTGGGGGCTTCCTGCATGGGAAGCACACCCCAGTTCAACATATGGGTCCGCACAGACCAGGGCCTGGATTTGATCCTCAGTCCCCAGGGTTGCAAAGCAAGCGCTTAACCCGCTGAGCCATCCCAGCTTCCCCACCAGAGGTTTCTTAAACTATCCTCAGTTATTTTTTTTACTGGTACTCTGTTTTCTTTTTGCTGTTCCAATTGTGTTTTCTGCTACCTTGTCTTCCAAGTCACTGATGTGATCCTCTGCTTCATCTACGTAGTTAGTGCATTCTTCTTTTCAGTTACTATATTCTTCACTTCTGACTCGTTCTTTTTTTATGGTTTCTATGTCCTTTTTAATGTTTTCCATATCTTTGTTCTCATTAAGTTCTTTGAACATCCTTATAGTGTTTTGAACTCTGTATCTGGTAGGTTGCATGTCTTTACTCCATTAGTTGTATTCCTAGAGTTTTCTTCTGTTTTTTGTTTGTTTAGAAGGGGGATATATTTGTTTGTTTCCTCACTTTGGTTGCCTCTCTGTGTTTGCTTCTATGTATTAGATAGATCTGCTATGTCTTTTAGTCTTGCCAGGTGGCCTTATGTAGTAGGTGCCTTGTGGGGCCCAATGGCAGTCTCCCTGGTCATATGCTCTGGGTGCTCCAGAAGTGTTCCTTGTGTGGGGTGTGTGTGCCCTCCTGTTAAATTTGAGTCTTGATTGCTATTTTCATGTCAGTGGGTGGGATTGACCTTCAGATTGATGACTGACTGTGGTGTTTGGCCATGCTCACAGCTTATGAACTGCCGTGCCAGGGGGCTTATTCCATGGAGCAGGATTCACCCAGCCGGCTCAGGTGACTGGTGAGACCGCCCTTCAGGTGTGCCACTTGTGGGGCTAATTGGGTGGTGCTCTTCTGTGGCCTAAAGCCAACACCTAAGTATATTGGTTTGGGGCCTGTTAGGAGGAGCTCTGGTGCAGACCAGCCACCGCCTGTGACTGGCCGGGGACTACCTGGTAGGAGCTACAAAGTGATCCACAGTTGGTCACTGCCTGTGCTGTACCTGAAGGCACGTACCTGAAGGCCATGCTGCAAACTGAGGACAGCTGCCACCAATACTGGGTCCACAGTGGCCCCCCAAAAAGCCAGTACATTCTGAGACTTGCTGCCAGCTGCCAGTTGCCAGCTCCAGTAAGGTTCCCCTGTGGATAAAGCCTGCTGTGATATGGAATTTGGTGTGTCTCATTTGGATCTCCCATCTGGTTGGGGTCTCAGTGAGTCATCAGCATTGGAGCAAGCAGAGCTCACTGATCAATCAGATTCAGATTTGGCCCTGGGTGTGGGTGGAGGGCACAACACAGGAAAGATGGTGGCCACCGGCTAGCTACATGGGAGGAAGATCCCACAGGAATCTTCAGCCCTCACCCAAAAGCCACATACCTCAATCTGACCCCCTGAGTCATTGTCCCTCTGCTGGAACCCAAGATGAGTTCCTATGAGCAAGTGAATGTACATAATCCTTTAAGGAGAAGTCAGGTTTTCTGCAACCTTTTGTCCCACCCAAACAGTTGGAATCCCCACGGTTTTTCACAGCCAGATGTGGGGACTGTTCTTCCTGACACCAGTACTCCAGGCTGGGGAACCTGGTGTAGGGCTGGGGTCATCCCTCCTCTGTGGGAAACTCTGTGGCCAAGATTTTTCTCCCAATTTTTAACCATCACATGGAGGTTTGGAGCCAGCCCATTTCAAGTCTCCACCCCTTCTACCAGTCTTGACATAGCTTCTTTGTATTCTAAGTTATAAAACTTCTGTTCAGCTAAACTTCAGATGGTTTTCCAGGTTGATTGTTCTGTAATTTAGTTGTAATTTTGATGTGTTCATGGGATGAGACAAGCACAGCAATTTTTTTGTCATTGTGGATCTCCAATCTGATTCGCTAATATTTTATTGAGAATTTTTTCTTCTATATTCATCAGGGATATTGGCCTGTTTTATAAGAAATATTTTT
>PVKE010044200.1:0-13105 GCA_004027555.1 Craseonycteris thonglongyai | reverse complement strand
GTCACCGCCACCAACCACACGGTCACCATCACCGTGTGCTTGTCACCGCCACCAACCACACGGTCCCCATCACCGTGTGCTCGTCACCGCCACCAACCACACGGTCCCCATCACCGTGTGCTCGTCACCACCACCAACCACACGGTCACCATCACCGTGTGCTCGTCACCGCCACCAACCACACGGTGCCCATCACCGTGTGCTCATCACCACCACCAACCACCACACGGTCCCCATCACCGTGTGCTCGTCACCGCCACCAACCACACGGTCACCATCACCGTGTGCTCGTCACCACCACCACCAACCACACGGTCACCATCACCGTGTGCCCGTCACCACCACCAACAACCACACGGTCCCCATCACCGTGTGCCCGTCACCGCCACCAACCACCACACGGTCACCATCACCGTGTGCCCGTCACCGCCACCAACCACCACACGGTCACCATCACCGTGTGCCCGTCACCGCCACCAACCACCACACGGTCACCATCACCGTGTGCCCGTCACCGCCACCAACCACCACACGGTCACCATCACCGTGTGCTCATCACCACCGTGCCACCTCCGCGGGCAGCGACATCGCCATTCTGCGGTCACCTCTCCAGAGCCAGCACTGTGACCGTCATGGGGACCGGCGCTGGCTGGAGACCCCTTACCCAACATCCCACGAGCGCTTGCCCAGCACCTGCCATGTCCAGGGCATCCTGTGGGCAGAGCCCGCCCTGCGGGAGGCCTCACCACCGTCCCCGTCGACCACGACAGGGGCCGCACCATCACCCTTGTCCCTCACACCCCTGACCATGTCCCAGGTCACCTGACTCCCAGAGGCCATGACCTCAGGTGGCCTCAAGAGCATGCCCAGCGCCTGCACCAGAGCCAAGGATGGAGACTGGGCACCGTGGCCGCTCTGCCCGCCCTGCCCACCTGGAAGTCCATGGGTGCGCCCCACACCCAGCCCTCCGCCTCCCGGGTGGCTCCCTGCCGTTGACGGCAGCTGGTTGCTGTCCTCCCAGCACCCCCAGCGGGGGGCACAGACCACCGAGCTGCCGGGGGACCCGGGGTCTTGATGACTTTCCTACTGTGGGAAACGAGTCATCGCCCAGGGAAGCAGGTGCTGGGAGTGAGGGGGCCCCAGGCACGTCCCTGGGGCAGGGACGTCTGCCCGCCACCAGCCCCTGGCCTCTGTGTGAAGGAGCCCGGGGCGGGCACGGCGGGAACACACACAAGCTCGGAGGCAGCCCCCTCTCCTGGGCGGGCGAAGCAGGGCCCAGGGGCCAGGCCTGGGGCAGCTTCGCTACAGACGCACAGAGGCTGGAGCGTCACAAAGGGACCGATGGGGACCGCAGGGATGAAGCCCCTGCCCCGAGCACCCGGAGCCCCTGCGGGCCAGCCGGGCCCAGGCCCTTCCCAAGCGTCCCCTGCGCTGTCCCCACATGCAGCCCTTCCACGTGGGCCAGCACAGGCACGAGCTCGCTCTTCCTGCCTCCCCGACGTCCTGGCGTAGACCCAGCCCCCCACAGGGGCCCCCAGGCCTGGGGGGCACAGAGGTGGGAACGTCCAGGGAGCAGACACAGGGGACACAGCCCAGCAGGGGGCTCACAGGCCCTGCTGCTCCATCCAGAGCAAACCCCCTGCCCCACGGGCACCCGCAGACCCTCACGCACACGCCTGTGACACCCCCGCTGTGCTCCTGTTGCAGGGTCCCCCCCTTCGCTGCTGAAGGCCCCTCCCAGACACGCTCCCCAGGGCAGCCACGGGAAGCAGGTTGTTCTAGCAGAAATGGGGGAGCAGGGAGGGCAGTGGGGTGGGTGTGGAGGGCCTGCACCCAGGGCGCTGCGGGGGGCGGGCTGGGAGGTGATGGGCCCATCATGGAGCTGAGGAAACTGAGGCCGGGCCTTCCACAGCCAGTGTGGGCAGAGCCAGGACCCCGCGGACGCAGCCCTCGGGAAGCCCACAGGGAGCACACGGACCGCGTGTTTCCTGTGACCTGGGGTCCGAGCTGGGAAGCTGGGAAGGGGCGCGGATGGGGGCGCGTGAGCAGGGAGGCCTCCCGGAGTGGGTGGTGTCTGGGCCCGAGGGGAGGAGGGCACACAGGCCGGGGACAGACGGGGTCCCAGCGCTTCAGTGGGCAGAGCCCGGGCCCTGCCCCAGGTGCAGAGCCTGGTCTGTCCGCTCCGTCCAGCTCTCAGACCCTGCGAGGATGCAGCAGGCCCCCAGCAGGCCTCCGCCAGCCCCCCAGGGACAAGATGGGGGGCGGGCGAGCCCAGAAGGGAGAGGCGCTGGGGAACCGGCAGGGTCTAGGCTGGGTAGTGACCTCACTAGAGCATCACAGCACCCCTCCCCCGCCCAGGTGTGGGGAAGCAGAGCTGCCCCCAGGCTCACTGAAGAGGCCCTGTGTGCGGGGCCCGGCCCCCTCCTGGTCCCGGCCTCCCCCGGGAACCTGCCGGCGTGGGAGAAACCGGGCTGGGAACCGTGGGTCCCTGCCAAGTCTCGCTTCCGCTCCGCCCTGCCCGGCCCCTGCACTGCCCTCTCCACAGAAACCAAGGCTGGGGGGCTCGCTCAGAGGAACTAGGGCGGGCACTCGGGCAGGGGCCCCAGAGGGGGCCGGGCCTGGGTCCAGCGCGTCCCCAGCACAGCTGCCTTGGGTGACCCTGGGCTTGTTGGCGGGCGAGCCTCTGGGGCCCCCGTCTCCTCGGCCCGACTGAGAAGGCTGCATGAGCCAACCGGGCAGATCGCGAAGGCGTCAGGCTTCCCGTGTGCAGGATCGCCACCTTGCACATGCCACTCCCGCTGCCTGCCTGTCCCGTGACACAGGGAAGCCCCCAGCCTGGTGGAACGGGGGCCGGCTGCAGGACTTCTCAGAGCCTTGACCGCCGGTGCGGGTGTGTGACCCAGGAGCACACAACGTGCTGGGCACGGAAGCCTGCCCTCCTGGAGCCCTCGTGGGCTGCGCAGCCCCGCCCCCCAGCGCTGGCAGAGCGGGGGCACTGCGGAAGCTGTCTGGCCCAGGGCCTGGCCTGACCTGGCGTGCCCACGCTGGGCCGCAGCTGTGCCCGTCAGGTAGGCAGCAGATGATCTCTGAGGGTCGTGCCCGCTCTGATGTTCATGCTCTGGGTAACTCTGGCTTGTTTATTTTGAACAGGAGACTGCAAAACACGTGTGCCCGTCCCAGAAGAGCGAGACCCAGGGAGCTGTCCTTTCACAACCACAGAAATCGACTCCCACGCTGTGCTCCTGGCCTCCAACAACCCCGTTAACCACCAGTCCATCCTTTCACAGTCCAACCTCCATCCACCCATCACCCACACGTCCATCCTCCATCCTCATCCTCCATCCATCCATCCATATCTACCCACCTACCCATCCTCCATCTACCCATCCTCCATCCATCCATCACCCACACGTCCATCCTCCATCCACCAACCCACCCATCCTCCACCCATCCATCCTCCATCCATCATCCATATGTCCATCCATCCATCCACCCATCTACCCATCCTCCATCCATCACCCACACACACGTCCGTCCGTACATCCATCCATCCATCCACCCAGCCATCCTCTATCTACCCACCCATCCATCCATCCATTCATCCATCCTCCACACGTCCATCCTCCATCCATCCATCACCCACACGTCCGTCCTCCATCCATTCATCACCCATGCGTCCATCCTCCATCCACCCACCCACCCATCCTCCATCCATCCATTATCCACACACACGTCCATCCATACATCCAACCACACATCTACCCACCCATCCATCCATCCATCCATCCATCATCCATATGTCCATCCATCCATCCACCCATCTATCCATCTGCCAACCAACCAACCAACCATCTACCCATCCTACATCCGTCTGCCAATCTATCCATCCGTCCACCCACCCACCCACCTACCCATCATCCATCTGTCCACCCATCTATCTATCCATCCTTTCATTGCCCTTCCCCTATCCATCCACCCACCCATCATCCATCCATCCTTTCACTACCCATCATCCACCCATCTATCCATCCATCATCCATCCACCCATCATCCACCCATCTATCCATCCATCATCCACCATCTACCCATCTGTCCATCCATCCTTCCACTGCCCATCCTCCATCCACCCACCCACTTGTCCTCCTAAACACTTGGGAACTTTGCAAGGACTCCCCTTTCCCCGCTAATCCCCCTGCTCCCCAGACCCTCGCTGCCACTGGCCAGGCTGAGGTGCGAGTGAGGAGGGGTCCTGAGCAAGTAGGCTCAGGAGTGGTGACCCAGTGCCTTTAGGCTGAGACGGTGGAGTTTGGTCACATAACTCAGGCTCCGGGGCAAGGGGCCTCCAGGGGCTGTCAGGGCCCGGTGTTGAGCCCCTGCGTGTGTGTGTAACTGGGAGTGAGGCAGGTAGAGGGTCTGCACTGTGTGTAGAAGCTGCTGAGTCACAATGTCCAGGGTGAGCGAGTTACATCCTTGACTGTCACATGGGGCTGGAAGAGGAGACAGGCCTATAAGCTCATGACACACGTGTAATCATGCGTGGACATGCCCAAGCAGTTCCAGACCAGACAGGGTCATGTGTGACTAGGGCCAGGGCTCAGCGTGTGACCAGGATCAGGGCTCAGCGTGTGACCAGGGCCAGGGCTCAGTGAGACAGATCTTGGCTCCCTCTGCGACCACCGTCGAGGTTCAGTGACGGATCAGTCATGGATCACGCGATCACTGGGTCAGCTGACGCTGACCCCCCACCCCACACACAGGACCCTGCAGACAGGGCATCCCGGCCACGCACACGCGGTCAGGTTCTCTCCAGCACAGACCTGCCCCCGGGTGCACTGGTGGAGGCAGAGCCGGGGCCTTGCCCTGGGACTCCGTCGGGTCTCCCGGGGAGCCCTGGGCTCCTCGCAGCTGGTTGGTGGGTGAGGAGCAGCCGCACGCGGTTACGGGAGGAGGAGCCGTCCAGCACGGAGCAGAGCAGGTGCGGGTGGGCCGTGGCTGCCCACCCCTGGGCCTGATGCCTCAGCCTCCGCTCCGGAGGGCTCGGCTGGACCACAGGTGCTGGGAGCCTCACAGGTGCCCTGCCTGGAACCAAACAGCAAGCCTGCGTGCTAAATGCTCCCCGGGGCGCCTCAAACACAGCACAGCCGCCAGCACCTCCCTGCTGTCCTCAGGACTCGGGGCCCCAGGTGCAGGGACCTTAAGAGTCCAGAGGAGAGCGCCGGGCCCCCCACATTTGACAGAGGAAGGGCAGGTGGGGCCACGGCAGTGATGAGCAGCCAGGGACCCAGCTGCTAGGAAGCTGACTCTCAAGAGGGCGGGATCTGCCCCGGGCCACGCAGCCAAAGGGCCACAGCCCGCGTCCCCGTGAGTGTCCCGTAACGTGCACGGTGCCGGCCGGGCCACTCAGTGCCTGCTGCCCCCGAGGGGCAAAGGGGGACCCCATCTCCCTGGAAAGCAACTTACTACCAAGAGCTGAAAACCTCCCGGAGACAGGATGCAAAGAAGACAGAGGGGGACGTGACAGAGTTGTCCCCGCGAGGGTGCTGATGAAGCTGGGGTTTGAAAAATCAGGAGGGCTGGGTGGGTGCATGAGCTCCGCCCCTCCCCCCCGGTTGGCGGCCTTTGAACAGCCCTGGGGAGGGTTTGGGGGCTGCAGAGGGAGGCTTGTGCTGGGCAGGACGGACCTGCACCCCCCGCGAAAGGGGCAAAGCTCTGAGGCGCCCCCTGGGGGCGGGAGGGGAAGGGCCTCCTCTCCGGCCTTCCCTTCTCTCACCTTCTAGGACGGCCCTGTTGTACTGAGAGCGAGCGCCCCTTGCAAAGCCCAGAGCAAAGCGCTGGACAGCAACCAAAGCCGGAGGAGCCGCCGCCCAGGGTCCGCCCCGCGCCCCCCAGCCCGGCCTTGGCCTCCCACCCAGAGCCGCCGAGGCCCGCGGGGGCGGCTGCACGGCCCGCACGTGCCCAGCACGGGGACTCCCCGCTGCCGGCGCCTTCTGCCAAAATGCTGACGGGCACCCCGTCCCTGCCGCCAGGTGCACCCGCGCCACCCTGGGCGTGGGCCAGGACCTGACCCTCTCGCACTGATTGACGCACGTGTCCCTGCTCCCCGGGGGCCGAGGACGCTGAAGGGCGGTGAGGGGGGCGTGGAGGGTGGTCCCCGCTCCCAGACGACTGCGTGGCCCGCAGCCCCTTACGCGGCCCCACGCCCTCGCAGCTTCCCGTGCGTGCGGCCACCCTGCCTGGACCCCGCTGGGCCGCTCCCTGAACCCCCTTGTCCAGGGTCACCGTCTCCCAGGGCTTCCCCTACCTCCGGGGCGCACATCTGTCACCGCGGTGTCCGGAGCTCGGGGACCGGGCTGCACGTGCCCCGGGGCCTAGGGGGCTGCGCTGAGCACACCCGCCCGCCAGCAACGTGGAGTGGGTGGCCGGTGACAAGGACACCCAGCTTCCCGCTGACCACCCTGGCAGGGGAGGCCCACCCCCACCAGGGCCCCCAGAATGGAGCTGCCCAGCGGGCTCCTGACCCATCTCCCCAAATTCCCTTCCAGGACCTGCTCTCCCTTGTGGCGGCGACTAAATGAGGCTCACAGAGTCTGGGGGGACAGCCTGCTTTTGGGGGGACAGCTCGCTCTTGGGGGGATACCCGCTCTCGGGGGGACAGCCTGCTCTCGGGGGGACAGTCCACTCTCGGGCACCCGGGCAGGGTCCTGCGATCCCCCATCTCGGCCCAGCCTGCCCAGCCCCACCCCAGCCAGGCGTGAACCAGGCGTGGACCAGGCGTGGGCCTGGCCTCAGAGCACA
Source organism: Craseonycteris thonglongyai (assembly GCA_004027555.1). Taxonomy (NCBI): domain Eukaryota; kingdom Metazoa; phylum Chordata; class Mammalia; order Chiroptera; family Craseonycteridae; genus Craseonycteris; species Craseonycteris thonglongyai. Next base: position 6,310 of record PVKE010044200.1, on the reverse strand, counting down.
CGACTCAGAGCACGCAACACGGGTAGGTGCTGGACGAGGACACAGGCGTGTGACCGCCGGGGCCCCGCCGCTGCTTCCCCTCCGATGCCACCCGCACTGCCCGGGTCTGCGTGGTGCTCCCTCCGCCCCTGCACACCCAACAGCTGCGTCTCCTGCCCCCGGCCTGGGGCAGCCTGCCACCCGGCCCAGGGCTGGACCCCCACACCCGCTCATCCCCCACCTGTGGGCTTCCCTGGGGGTGGCCGCGAGGGGCGGTGTGGGGCACAGACGGACGGATGGGGGCATGGCCGTGGCCGGGAACAAGGACTGCCCCTGCCCCCACCCTCAGGAGCCCACCCTGGAGACCCCAAGACCCCAGGGCCCAGGTGAACTTACACATCCGTCTCATCCCACAGGATACACGTCTGGTTGGTGGTGCCCTGCAGAGGAGACGGGAGAAGTCAGGGCCACCGGGCAGCCCTGGGAGCCCAGTCGCTGCCAGGCGCCCACACTGCTCCCCCAAGAGACGGGGTGTCTGAGGAGGACACTGAGGCACAGCCTCCCGCCACCACTGTGTGACCTTGGGCTCCTCCTGCCCCCTCTCTGAGCAGGACTGGGCCTCAGTGACCAAAACACATCTCTGGTCCAGCGTAATGAAAAGCGGGTAGAGGGGGAGCCCTCCCAGGGGGCCCTGGTGCGTAAGGGGTCCGGTGGGCATGGGGCGGGCACAACAAACACCCCATTCTGCCGGCACAGAGAACCGGCTCTGGGATGACCAGGGTGCTCGTGGGGGCAGTTTCGCGGCCGCTCTAAGCCCTGGTGGGAACGATTTAGACGGACAGAGAGGCAGAGCAACTCGCCCAAGGCCACACAGCAGCAAAGAGCAGGGCTGGTTCTTCCCACAACCCTGGCCTGCAGCTCCAGGCCTGGTGCTGCCCGGTCTGGGGGTGACCCTTGGGCTCCTGGCTCTCAGCTGGTCCTTAGCTGGTCCACAGGGCCTGGAGGGGCCGAGGCCTGGGCTGAATTGTGGCTCCCACCTCACCCTGCTGTGTGACCCTGGGCAAGTCCCGGCACCTCTCTGAGCCTCAGTTTCCCCCTCCTGTCATTCCAAGATGAAAGCAGCCCTCTTGCAAGGCTGAGGTGAGACCCGGGAAGTGTGAACACGCCCCCCAACATGTGGGGTCAGACAGGAGGAGCCACACACTCAGACGTGCACGTGCACACGCGGAGGGCACTCACGTTGTACATGTGGGCAAACTCGATCTCCAAGGGTGTGAGCAGGGAGCGAGGGGGTGGCTTCACCGTCACCGAGATGACCTTAGAGTTCAGGACGGTGGTGTTCCTGGGGGAGCGTCAGCAGGCCGGGTCAGGGTCTCCGGGCTGCCCACCGCTCGCCCACCCACACTCCATACCCTGTGCCTCCATGTCCAGTGCACCCTCCCCCCACCGCCTCCCCCTCTGCCACCCCATCTCCCCTGTGCCCCCCGGGCCTGGCCTCCCCACCCCGCCTCCCTGTACCCGCAGCACCCACCTCTGCAGGGCCAAGAAGCTGCCCAGGTTCCGATAGAGCACGGTGCCCACCACAAACACCGACGAGTCATCAGACTCTGGAAGACAGGCCTGCCCGTCACCCCCTCCTGGCCGCCCCCAAGCCTGGGCCCTGCTCCAGCGTGGGGTCCCCGGAGGCCCGGGCTCTGTGGCCACGACCACCCCGCCGCGCATGCAGCACTGCAGCTGAAGAGCCGGGGTGACTGCCTGGGTCCCCCTAAGTGACTTCCGAGCCCTGGGGGTGGGCAGGGCAGGGCTTCTCTCCCTGGGAACGAACCCTAGACACCTGTCACGTGACTCCAGGTGAGACCCTGACCCTCCCTGTGATGAGGAGGCCCATTTACCCATTCACCCAAGATTGCCTGGGAGCTCCCCAATACGGACAGGGCAGGGAGGGCTTCCTGGAGGAAGGGGCGACCATGGGAATGCTGGGAAGGAACATGGATGCCACCCTGGTCCTGAAGCCAGCAGGCCAGGTTCCAGAAGGACCTTCCCCGGGGCTGGGCCCTCAGACATGGGGGCTCCGCGTCTCCAGGGGGGACCCGTCCCACGCCCGGGACCCCTCACCGGCCAGCCCCGTGGAGAAGACGCTCCTGGACACGGTGACCTTGTCCTCCGGTGCCCTGGCCCAGTCTCCCGTGGCCCGCCAGCCTTTCATGGGGAAGCTGATGTCCGTGGCTCCGCTCGCCGGCAGCTTATGGATGCTGAGCACTGTGGTGGGGCAGAGGGGACACAGAGGGGACACAGAGCGGTCACGCCGCATGGAGGCGGCGCGGCGGGCCCGGGGCTCCAGCGCTATCACACGGGTGCTCGCGGCTCAGAGCCCCCGGCCAGGAAGCCCGGGCCAGCTCCCCCTCCTCTTCGGCTCTGAAAAAGGGGTCAGGGACAGACCCCCACCCCCAGGCCGAGGGCTGTAAGGAGAGAACAGATCGGGGCGACGCCGAGGGAAGGTGTGGGCCCCAGCCGTGTGGGGAGTCAGGGGTGCCGCGGCCTTTCCTTCTGGCCCCACCTGTGCCCGTCTGGAGACCCCTAATCGTGGGCGTCCCCTGGACCAGTGGCAGACGCAGGCTGCGGACCCCAGCGGGGGCGTTGGTCTCGCGAACCCCCTTCATTCCCGGTCCTCTCACCCAGCACCCCACAGGCCTGCCTGGGGGGCACATCGGAGGGGCTCGGGGCTGGGGAGCCCCTGCCCACCTGCCGCCCGGCCTTTTCCCGACAGAAACCCGCACACACACCCCCGTGCTGCCCCCATGCCCGGCTTCCCGGCTGTGCCCTCCCTGTGTGGTCATCGTCCCTGCGAGAGGCCCCAGGGACAGGGACGGGGGCGTGGGGTTCTGTGTGGTTGCATGAGGGGTGTCTGGAGATGCCCCAAACAGCGGGCATTTGACAAGTGTGGCCCATGAGAGCCTGTGAAGGGCCTGTGGGCAACAGCCATTACATGCCACCGCCGCCAGCATTCACCTCCCGGGTCCCAGGCCCGATCACCGCTCCCTCGAGCCCGTGGGGTAAGCGCTGTCACATTACACAAGGGGACCGTCCCCTGTGACCAGAGGCTCTGGGACTGGAGGGCACAGTCGGGGGTGGCTGCACCGTGCTGCCCTCCCGCCTCCAAGGCCGTCCCAGCACAGAGAAGGCACTGGGGTGACCAGGAAACGAGGGACCCTGGCCCCACGCAGGTGCCGGCTGTGCACGGGGGTCCCTGCTGGGTCCCAGCGTTCAACGTCTCCAGGACCTTGTCGGGGTCTGAGACGCCCCCTGCGGACCCCTCCCGGGGTCACGTCAGACCCCCCATTGTCACGAGCCTCAGGTCTGCAGCTAAACAAACAGCACCGATGCAGACCCTGGTCTGAGGGGGTCTGGCCTGTGCGTACAGGTGAGGAAACTGAGGCAGGAAGCCCAGCCCAGGGGAGGACTCGGGGGTCAGAGGAGCGTGGGGTGGGCTTACCCAGGTTGTCTGTCACCTGGTACGCGTCCCGCAAATCCTTCATTCGGAAGCCGATGACGTCCACGAAGTCCTCCACCAGCCGGAAGAGTTCCTTAGTGTTGGGGCCCATCTAGGCAGGGGTGGGGTCAGGGGTCAGGGGCCAAGAGCCCGAGCTCAAGGAGGGTGTCGTCAAAGAACCCCGCTCGCCCAGGCGGGGAAGTGCTGCCCATTTCTCGGCTTCCTCCCAGCCCACTCTCCTCCGTCCCCTCAGTTTCTGGGTCTTGCTGGTCACTGCAGGCCCCCCGACCGAACTTGGGGAGCAGGTCGGAACCCCCGAGGGCCCATCACCGCCTGTGGATGAACGCACTGACCCGGACCCTGTGCTGTAGCTCGTGGCCTGGGGTCCAGGCTGTGGAGGGGACAGGGGGGCCCTGGGGACCCCAGTAGTGGATGGTTCCAGGCCGGTCACGGAGGAGGGGAGGGACCCGTCCTTCCACGTCGTCCCTGACGATCACTTCACGGCCCACACGTTTCCCACACCCCCCCAGGGGAGCTACTGTCCTCAGGCAGATGGGGAAACCGAGGCTCAGAGGTTAAGCGACTTCCTCCAAGTCGCACGACTGGCGGAGGCTGAGCTGGGATTGGAGCCCGGGGCCCATCCCGCTGCTCTGAGCGAGGACCCCAGACCCGGGTCCTTACCAGCTGGGCCTCCTCCCACTTGTCCCTGTTCTCCTCAGCCAGCAGGTTGCTGATGATCTGCACGAAGTTCTAGAAAGAAGAGGAGGGAGGGCCAGTGAGCGGAGAGCCAGGCTGCAGGGCCAGGGTTTCGTGTGTGACCGGGGTCGGGGCTCAGAGTAGGATCGAGGTCAAGCCTCTGTGTGTGACCGGGGGGCAGATACCGGGCAGCCTTTGGTGCTCAGTCTGAGGTCTGGGCTCAGTGTCAGGCCGGGGTCCCGGGCTGCCCCCCACCCCCTTTCCCAGGTGCCCCTCCCCTGGGAGCCACCTGCACGTCCCCAGGGGTGGGGCTGTAGTAGGCCCTTCGGAAGATCTCCGTCATGTTCCTCAGGACGTCGATGGTGGACAGCAGGTCCCCGCTGTAGCTGGTCCCGTCCTGGGAGATCTCGACCAGCGTCTGGATGACCTCCGACACCCCCTCCCCCGGCAGCCCACGCTGAGCCTTCGCCAGGTGTTCCCGGGTCTGGGGAGACGGAGAGGTGGGAGCCCCGATCCTGCAGGACGTGCCAGGCAGGCACCGAGGGCCCCGCACACGGGGAGGACCCCACCCAGGGGCCCACCCAGCGGCCACAGCTGCCTCGTGTCCACAGGGCAAGCCACCGGGGACACGGGGCGCGTCGAGGAGACGGGCAGAGGTGCGCCCTGGAGCCCGGGGGCCTCAGGCGGGCCCTCACCATCATCTGGATGTTTCTGTAGTCGATGGAGACGCAGCGGATGTAGGTGGGCGGCTCCCAGTAGGCAACGCCTTCCTCGTCCAACTCACAGCGCCTGAGGATGAGGCCTGGGGAGGCAGGGGGCACTGCTCAGCGGAATGCCCACCTCCCGCCCAGGAATCCCACCTAGATCTCCCAGGATGGGACCCTCAGCCCCAGAAGCAGGGCCTTGCCCCCGGCCTCCCTCCGGCACGGCGGTCGGCCCGCTCCCTTTCTTTCACCCAGAACCTTTCTGAGTGGCTCCTGAAGTGACCGGGCAGGAGCCAAACCTTCAGGGGCCCCACTTGCATGGCCCCAAATTGGGGGATTCAAGTTCATCCCGGGACCTCTCCTGGGGCCCTTCCCATCTGGACCCCACAGCCTTGGCCCCCGGCCCAGCTCCACTCATGACGGGGAGGGACACTGGGCAGCCTTCGGGGCCGTTTGGTGTCCGGTGGGGACAGCCTGTGACCCACAGCCCACTGCCAGGAATCGGTCAGCGAGCCGGGCACAGCAGTGTGTCCACAGGGGTGATGGCAACAGACAGCCACCCCAACCTGCACCCAACAGGAGCCACAGGCCAGAAAAGGATGCGTCCCCTGCTCTGAACGCCCCCCGGGGCTGGCCTGTGAGGACGGGACAGGAGCCCCCCACGCTGGCTGCCTGCTGGCCCTCACCTGTGGCGTTTCGGGGACACCGGACTGTAGCCACCTCTCCTGCCGGGGTCTCCTTCCAGATCACAGTGCCAAAGGTGTCCTCGTCACAGATCTCATGCGGCTCTACAAGGCGCCAGAGACGGTAGTGGGGATCAGACGCGGAAAGGGGTGCCCAGAGATGGCAGCAAGGTCAGGGGGCCAAGACCCGCCCCCCCAGGACATCCACCATCACAAGAAGGTCACTTCCCCGCAAGCTCAGCCCGAGCCCTCCCGTCACTCAGGGAGCCCAGCGTGGGGTGAGGCCCCTCACCTGGACAGCGCTGGGCACTGCACTGGCGATACTCCTCCTGGGGGCCCTGGCAGGCTGCTCCCCCAAAGAAGGGCCCCGAGCAGATACGCTCCCGTCGCTGCGTGCCGCCCCCACACGTGACACTGCAGCCGCCCCACTGCGCCCACATCAGCCACTTCCCATCCACTGCGGGGCGCGCCAGGCCCGGAGGCACAGGGACGGGGACGAGGAGGGTGCAGGTGCAGGACCCACAGCGGTGCAGAGACAGCGACCATGGGGCACGGAGTACAGGGAGGGCCGGACACACGGGGACAGGGACCCAGGGAGGCCGGACACACGGGGACAGGGACCCAGGGAGGGCCGGACACACGGGGACAGGGACCCAGGGAGGCCGGACACACGGGGACAGGGACCCAGGGAGGGCCGGACACACGGGGACAGGGACCCAGGGAGGCCGGACACACGGGGACAGGGACCCAGGGAGGGC
>PVKE010044199.1:0-13148 GCA_004027555.1 Craseonycteris thonglongyai | reverse complement strand
CCTTCTGGTACCCCTATTATTCTAATATTGTTCTTTCTGATGGAGTCAGAAAGTTCTTGTAGGGCTCTTTCATTTCTCTTGATTTTCCTTTCCCTTTCTTCTTCCCTCTGTGACATTTCCATGTTTGTATCTTCAATTTCACTCAACCTTTCCTCTAGCTGGTCAGCCCTGTTTCCTATGCTGGTCAGTTCTTTTTTCATCTCTCCCATGATGCCTTTCATTTCAAGGAGTTCCTTTTGGTTCTGCTCTAGCTTCTCAATTTTGTTGGTAAAGTACTCATTTTGCTCAGAAAATTTCTTGTTGAGGTCATTTAACTGTGTCTGGGTACTTTGCCTGCATTGAGTGAGCTCTCTGAGTGTCTTGGTTAATGCAGCCCTGAATTCTGTTTCACTTAGTTTTGATTCCAAGTGTGCAAGATCCTTTACTAAAGACTGCCCCTGATCTTCTGGAGGGGCTTTGGATTCTGAGGTGTGCATTGTGTTTGATGTGGTTCTTTATGCTTTACGCATGAGTCTGTTTTCCCTCTGGGGGTTTGCCTATGAGATGGGCTTCTCTTTATTTTTTCTTTCGGGCTCAGTTGTGGGAGAAGGAGATTTTGGGAGAGGGTTGGGGGAAGCAGACAGCTTCTGTGTCCTGGGGCACTTCAGGTTGCTGTCTTAGCTGTTAGATAACAGGCTAGTAAAGGTGTGGCCAGGGGTGGGGGCATGTGAGTAGGAGCTAGGGTGGGCCTGAGACACAATAGCAGATTCCTCTTTCAGCAGGGGTGCTGGTGGTTCAGTGTGGGCGGGGCGCAGGAGCTCTGGTCTTTCTCTCCTCCACCTGGCTGCCCCTCCTTCAATTGTATCTGTAAGCCATGCCCACAGGGCAGCACTTGAATGGGCTGGGGCTTGGCAGAGGTCGTGGTCAGCCACGCAGTCCCGTGCGCGGGCAATGACACCACGATGACCCAGTAGCCCAATTGCGTGCGCGGTCTGCAATGCCCCAGAGACCCCGTGGGTGGGACGCCAAAAGCCCAGTTGCACGCTTGTGAGCAGGCAGCAGTGCTGCAGCGTCCCGGTGGGCAGGGCGCCGAAAGCCGGTCTTGCGCGCAGGCAGCGGTGCTGCGATGGCCTGGTGGGCAGGGCGCCAAAAGCCTGGTAGCGCGCTGGTGAGCAGGCAGCGATGCGCAGTGGCCCGGTGGGCGGGGTGCCTAAAGCCTAGTTGCACACTTGCGCGCTGGCAAGCAAGCAGCAGTGTTGCTGCGGCCCGGTGGGCGGGGCGCCAAAAGCCCAGGTGCACGCTGGTAGCGGTGTCGCGGGGCCCGGTGGGCGGGGCGCCGAAAGCCCAGGTGCACGCTGGTAGCGGTGTCGCGGGGCCCGGTGGGCGGGGCGCCGAAAGCCCAGTTGCATGCTGGTAGCGGTGTCGCGGGGCCCGGTGGGCGGGGCGCCGAAAGCCCTGCGCGCACAGGCCGCAGCTCGGGCGGCAGCCGCTCTCCGCTCCCGGCTCTGCTGAGACCGCCGGAGTCACTCCCAGCACGTCCAGTGCAGCTGTGCCCACTCCAGCCCCAGCCCTCACTCCAAGAGCCCCGTCCTCAGAAGGCGCCCCCTCACAGTCCATCTCCCCCGTAAATCAGGGGTGCTGAGCTGCTGCGGGCTGGTGCCCTGCTCTCACCCCGCCCGCCGGGAAGTGCCGCCGCCCTGCCCCACAGTCCCTGTTCCCCTTTAGGCTCTGTGATCTGATGAGGGCACTGCGTGCTGTCCCTTGAGTTCGGATGTTAAATGGTCCACAGTCTTGTGGGGCCTCCACGCTCCCTAGGTCTCGGCTTCCAGCCCGCCCTCGATCCAGCTCCACTGTGACCGTCGTCCCCCCATCCCCCTTTGTTTCTGCCAGCCCCGGGCCGCGCTCCGAGTCTCCGTCCCCGAACCGCTGCTTCCCCTTCCCTCTCCCGCTCTCCCCTTTTTCCTCTAACCTTTGGGTGTTGTTCCGTGTTGTGTGTTCTCTTAGTTGAGGTTTCTTCTCAGGGTTTCCCCTGTGGATTCCCCTCTGTTCACAAGGCCCTTCCCAGGCAGTTATCGGCGTGCTCCTCTCATGCCGCCCTCTTGGATCTCCCTTTTCTTTCTTTTTTAAAAAGATTTATTTTACTGTTTTTTGACAGAGACAGAGAGAAGGAGGAGGGCCCAGAGCAGTCTCCATAGTTGTACATCATCAGTTTGCGACGTGATTTTGTTCCACACAGGTGGGTGGGGGGCTGCACAGGGCGGGGGTCAGGCCTGGGGCCTCCCACGTGGAAGCTCACCCCACTTCAGCATATGAGTCCACCTGGGCCGGGGCCAGGATTCCATCTTTGGTCTCCGGGGCTGCAAAGCGAGCACTTAGCCTGCTGAGCCATCCTGGCTTCTCCATTCTTTGTATTTACGCATCTAGTATACGTACAATTCACTCAGTTTCTTGAATTTGTATATTTACGTATTTTATTGTGTATTTATAAAATTATGGCTACTGTTTTCAAATATTTCCCCCAACTTTCTCTTCTCTATTTGTAGGACTCCAAATATACATTTTGTTATTATTTTGTGTGTTACTGAGACTCTTCATTTTCTCCTAACATTTCCTGGTCTGTTGTTCAGTTACATAATTGTTATTGATCCATCTTCTAGCTCACTGATTCTTTTGCCATCACAAATACAACAATTTTTAAATTGTATTTTCAGTTATAATATTTACCTTTAGTTAGTTATCAAATAACGTTATTGAGTAACAGTTTATATATATAAAATTCATCCACTTTAGCTATACAAAGTAATGATTTGAAATAAGTTCACTGAATTGTGCAACTATCATCACAAAATAATTTTAGAGTATTTTCATCACCCCTTTAAGAAACCTGGTGCCTGTTGCAGTCACTCCTGTTCCCATTCCTTTCCTGCTGGTAAACTCTAATCTTCCTGTCTTTATATATTTGCCTATTGTGGACATTTCTTGTAAATAGCATCATACAAAAGAGTGGTCTCTTGTCTCTGGCTTCTTTGCCTTAGCATAAAGTTTTTGAGGCTCATTTATGTTCTGCATGTATCACAACTTTGTTTCTTTTCATTGCTAAATAGAATCCAATGAATAGACCACATTTCATTTATCCATTTTCAAGTTGGTGGACAGATGGGTTGTTTCTACTTTTTGACTATTATGAATAATACTGCTATGATCATTCATGTACAGCTCTTCTTGTAGGTACGTGTCTTTACTTCTCTTGAGTAGATATTTAGGAGTAGAACTGCTGAGCCATATGGTAAGCCTATCTGTAACACTTAAAAAAAAACTATAAAACTCTTTTCCAAAATGACTATATCATTTTCTGTGCCCATACACAATGTATGAAGGTTATAGTTTCTTTGGATCCTATCAAACACTTATTATTATTTGTCTGTTGTTTTTTTTTAATTATGACTATTCTTGTGAATGTGAAGTGATTATTTCATTCTGGTTTTAATTGACATTTTCTAATAACTTATGATATTGAGCATTATTTTATGTGCTTATTGACCATTCAGATGTTTTCTGGTGAAATATCTATTTCTGTTTCTAACCAGCTTATTGGGGTATTTGTCGTATTATTGAGGTATAAGAGTTCTTTACATATTTTGGATATGTCTTTTACCAGAGTTGCCAATATTTTCCTTACCCAAGTCTGTAACTTATCTTTTCTGTCTTAATAATGCCTTTTAAAGTGAAAACTTTTCATTCTGATTATTCTAACTTATCAATATTTTTTATTATTGCTTGTAATTTTGGTGTCATATCTAAGAAATTTTGCCTAATCTCGGTCTTAAAGATTTTCTCCTTTTTTTTTTTTTTTTAAAGAATTTAGTTCTTAGGCCTATGATTCATTTTAAATTAATTTGTGTGTATTTTGTGAAGTAAGGTTGTGATTTTTTTTTTTGCATGTGGCTATCCATATTGTCTCAGCATCATTTGTTGAAAAGACTGTTCTTTTATTGAATTACCTTGACTTCTTTGTTGAAAATCAATTGACCATAAAGGAAAGATTTCAGGTATGGCAAGGCTGTACATACGCCAACACCCCACTCTCTTGATTGTAGTCAGTTCTGAAATTGGAAACTGTTAGTACTCCATATTTCTTCTTTTATGATACTTTTGATAGATTTAAAAAATAACTTTTATTTCTCTGCTGAGATTTTCTATTTGTTTATGATAAGCATGGTTTTTCACTTCCTTTCCTCTTAAGTAGGAGTCACATTTTCTAATTGTTCTTCAACTCATTTTGAACTGCAGCCTTTGCATTGTTCATGGTACATGTTAGAGACCCTGGATCTTGTTATATTCTTCAATTTTATTAACAAATAGTAGAGATAAAATTTAAAAATCACTCTGAAACTCCTAATAAGTAATTGATTGAAACACCAATCATCAGTGGATGGCATATCTATTGGAGTAGGATAGTTGCATAGCATCTATATATAGGCCTACAGTTACTTGCTAATCACCAGATGAAAAATCTACTTTACAATGAAATGATCTTAATTTCTAACTCAACTGATCAAATTAGCCTTACCAGTAACAAGGGCAATGTTATGTTATACGCTTCCTGAAATGATGAATTACATAGCTTCATGTCTGAAATCATCTATAAAACATATTTAATGTGAATCTCATTACACCTATATCCAGCTAACAGAAAACATAGCAGAGTAAAACAAGTTAAAATATCAAGAAGAACCAATAAAACAAATCCAGAATATGGTACATTCTATAGGATAACTGGCCAGGCTCATCAGAAAGTTAATTTCTTTAGGTTAAATAATGCAGGGACCTTGTCAGAAGAGATATAACCAAATGCAGCATAAAAACTTTGATTAAATTAGGGTTCCAAAAGACCAGACTTAAGAAACATTTTTAAAGCAAAGCAATTGAAATTTGAATAGGAAAGAAGATTATATAATATTATGGGGTTTCTTTGTTGATTTTATCAAGTATAAATAGTGATAATTTGTTTATATAGAAAGGTTTTGTTTTTGGTTTTTTTTTGGGGGGGGAAGATGCATACTATAACCCATTCTCAAGTGGTTCAGAAAAATATAAAGATTGAATATCTGTCTAAGTAAATCACATAGCATAACATGGAAATAATTGCTGAATATAAGTGATGCATATACGAGTCAGTGTAATATTCCCACAACTTTACTACTCGTATATGTTAGGAAGTTTGAAAGCCCTTTGCCCACCTAACAGGTATCAGACTTCTGGGTAAGCACATGTCCCAACACACTTTTGCTAATCTGCTTTTTATCAAGGTTTGGTCATTTATTTTTTTCTTTGGAAAATATGCAAGACAATTTTCATACCAAGATCTGCCTGTATCTTTCATACCTAGGAATTCTTTCTTTATCTAGATATAACGTCAAATAAAGAAAAAAAAAAGTGAGACTGAGGAGAGAACCTTCCATCACTTCCATTATAGTGGATGATGAAGAGCTGACCTTATCTCCCAGATCTACATGTAAACATCCAATCGGGCTGCCTGCCGCTCGCACCCTGGACCTGATAATGCGAAGTTCAAGCCTATGCTGACCCCTGAATGTGACAGCATTATTTCAACTCAGCAGTTTGAAGAGAGCTCTATTAGCTATTCCATCTTGCCATGGCCCAGGAAGGTCCTTTGTACCCCGCCCCCACCACTTCATTGCTGAAATAAAAGCTGCTGAATAGTTCAATCAGCTTCATTAGGTGCTTGGTGTCAAGTACTATTATAATCTCTGCTCTGATTTGATGATATTCCATCACTTTGTTATTTTTCAGCTCCTAATTGCACCCTATACTTTTGACATCCCTATTGGACTGATGTTAATGTCAAGTTGTCCTGATTCAGGCACTCTATTGAAATCTGGTTCTGAGGCAGCTGAAATATGAATTGGCTGAGGACTTTTGAAGTGCTCTGCCTACAAGCCTTTCTTTTTGACTTCTGTAGCACCAAGAAGTAATTTTATTTTTGAGAAAAGAATAAAGGCTTACGAGTTGGAAATTTTACAAGATGTTAAAAGTGCATCAACTAATGTTCAAATTAGAAAGGGAAAAGGCATGAAAAGTAGTATAGCAACACTTAATAGTAAGTTTTTGGACAAATTAAAGTAACTCAAAAGTTTACACTCAGACACATCTTGAACATGCAAAGAGGTTCAAAGAGGAAAATAAAAATCAACCATAAACAAACTCTCATTTGTTATCTTTTTCTTGTACTACTTTAAAGATTTTTTTTGCATAATATATCTACTTTTTCATTTTTTATAAAGTACAGTAAGACAATAAGCATTTATTGTACAACCTGCTTTATGTGCATCATATGCCACTGATTTCTTACCATGCTGTTGAATATATGGTTATAATTTCTACTGTTTTACTGTGTGTCATTCTTTAATAATTAATTTAAACAGTTTTCTACTTATAAAAATTAATATTCTCTTAATGTTTCCTTAACAACCTCATGTGTCTGAAAGTCCACAGTTCCCACCTGAGCCAACCACTCTCACAGTTATATTCTAGTTCTACTCCAGAAAATTCCATCTTATTGCTTCCCAGGATGATAAACACGTCCTTCAACATGGGAAACATAAATAGCAAAGTAAGCGGTCTGTATTACTCATGGATTTGTGGAGTTCTCAATATGGTTATAATTCTTTTTAATCTACAAGTGAAGGATGTGGCAATCACCCTTTTCTAACCTCATGTCCTCACAGGATATTTTGAGGACCTAGTGTTCCATGGAAAACACTTTAGGGACCACTGTTTTTAAAGTACTTCACCTTTAAGCACAGGCCATCACCATCTTTCATCAATTTCTGCTTGGGTGCTCTGCTACCAATTTAAGGTTAAAATTTTTTCCCGATAGATTTAGCATATTTATCGTTATTAATGAATGAAAGAAAATTCAAATTCACTTCAGTAAAGGAGACAATGTTGGGTATTGACTATGTGTTCGGTATTGTGAAAAGTGGTAGAGATAAAAATAGTCATAAAAACAGTCCATCCTTTGTCATTGGGCCCAAGTAACAATTAATAATGGTAGTGGACATGTAGTGTCTGGCTGTTCCAGCTCTGGCCAATCAGAAACTCATGTTCTCTTAGACACAGAGACTCAACGAAAGCCAATCTGATGTACGATAGGGCTGTTTGCTGAAAAAGAAGGCCCCATTCCTCCTCTGTAATTTGAACCTGGGAGAAGCTGATTATGGGGCTGTTGGCAGCCATTCTTGTCACAACTCAAGAGTCTGAAAATCAATCCAATGGCTAAAGGCTGAGCCAAAATATAGAGGATAGGTCCCAATGAGCTGAATGCAATTGTTCTTGATCTACATGGAGTTCAGTTACATGACCCCACTTGGGTTGGGCTCTCTGTGACTTACATCCAAAAGGGTTCTTTCTAATGCAACTCTGAGTTTCTTCCCTTGTGAAAAATCATTCAAAACAAGTTAGAAAACTTTGTTGGCTGCAGATGAATATCATTTGATCTCAGTGAATTCTTTTTTGATAATTTAAAAAGAGTAAGTTGTTTTCTAACTACAACTTTGATCTCAGCTTGTTTTCTTATGATTGGCCAATTTTCCTAAAAGTAGATGAACAATAAATTATGGTTAATTGAAGGTTTTATTTAAATTTATTTTAGTGATAAAGTATTATATATAATAATTACAGTAAATTACCAAATAACCTATGTAAGTTTAAATAACACTTGTTTCTTTGAAATTGATGGGATTATATGATCCTACATGAACTATGTTTGTTTCACTGAAACCTGAAAAAATCTACTTGGAAAATAGGTTATATCAGAAAAGTCTCTGATTTGGAAGCTAGATCAAACTAGAGTCCCGCAATAACTCTTATCTTAAAAATGTTTTTATTGATTACTTATTCTACTCCTTCCATCCTGATGATCCTTTTGAATGAGAACACTTCCCCCCAGGTGAACTCTGCCAAATTTCCTTCTCAGTAATTGGTAGTATCTCTAATTTCATCTACAGACTGACAGCTTCTAAATCTCGCTGCTCTAATCTTAGCTCCTTGGGCTGTTCCTTCCCATAGTCCAAACCTAGTATCTCTAGCAACAGTATGCCATTTGTCCATTGACAAATTGGTCTAGAAAATTTACAATAATAAAAAATGGCTCAGATAACAAAGGCCTATAAGTTTTAATGGTATTTAGTCAAAGAGCTGTAATAAATATATAATGATATTCTTAAGATATATCAATATATATCATCTCAATGATATATATATAGATATATATATATCATCATTGATATATATCATTATATATCAATATAATATATAATGATATAATGATATTCTATAAGTCTATATAATACTATCTCGGTAGGTCAAATTATGGCATCTTTCTAGGTAGGACAACAAGCTGAAATATATATGCCTCCTGATGATGAACACTGCTTTCCTGGAATGAGTCCCAAGAAGGCTCAGAACACCAACAACGATTCTACTAATTTCATCTGGGCTACAAGATCTACCTTCAAGAGCTAGAAAATAAAACAAAGTAAGTAAAATCCCCCCTGCACCACCACTCCACATCTTTTTATCCTTGGCTGTCCCTGATTCATGAGGAAAATATGCTGTGCATCCCTGTGAGGACAAACTATCTCTGAGCCTTTCTGTTCAGAAAGCCTCCTTAATTTGATTTCCCAGAATGAAAAAATATGTTTTAATCTTTTTGTGCCATTCACCAAATTGCAGGAAAAAAAAATGTGTAGGTTTCTGATCTGAATTTGACTGTCTTCAAAGCAATATATTCCTCATGTGCTCAAAGGCTATGAGATCCACACCCCAGAATTGGAGACAATGGCCTCTCTGGAACAATATAAAATGAAAAAATGGCTTCTTGGTGGGCAATTTTTCTCAGACAGAATTTCCCAAAGTAGACTCTATGGAAGTTAGCTTTTGGTTTGACAAGGAGTTAAAGGGAACAACAATACCTATAAGACAGAGGACAAAATATAACTTGCAATAAAATATGACAAATGAAATACAGAGATCCAAGAGGAGATGCTTGGAGCCACTTAGGAAATGTTCACACAATCTTATTTGTTCCTGTAGAAATTTGACAGCGGACTAATCGAGCCTGATGAAAAGCTGTGGCTTCGTGTTCCATTAAAGTTAGACTTGAGGACAGAGTTGGCCACGGTATGATTTCCAAGGGTTGTACACACCTGGTCCTCATCATGACAGGCTAATTTCTCCAACATGTTTGTCCCTATTTCCGTTTTATTAACATCGAAGTTGTGCTTTATATCAGCAGGCTAAAATTCTTTTTTATTAATGGGGTATAAATAAGTTTATAAATGTGATAATGTCTGTTTGCCTAATGCAGTTATTAAAATAGTATTACATAGTTATATTATTACCAATAAATACATTAAGTTGCTCATTTGCAATATCTGAGACACTATTTACTGAAATTAACAGGCTGACAAGGAGGAAAACTAACATGCAATAGGCCCAACCATGGACAAAGCTGAATGAATCTTGATCAGTTCAGTCAATACATGAGAACCTGAAATTGCATTAAGTTGACTTAGTAAACGCCTACTTGGATTGCTTTATATAAAAAGAAAGGTAGGTTCATTTGGGAGGCATCACTCTCCTGTTTTTCATGCAAATCACCAGTGTTTTTCAGCGTCTGTCTTTAGACCACACAGGAGTTGGAAGTGGCCAGGTGACTCAGGAAGCACACACAGAGCACCTGCCTGGACAAGCGATTCAAGAAACCGTCTCCTCATTTTAAGTTCTTGTCATGCTTTGCAAGCTACCGCGCCCAGAATGGTGGAAGATACTGGCATCGACGTTTTTCTGGAGTAGTCTCAGGCCTGTGCTTGACTGGCTCTTATTCCGTAAGTCTGATCAAGCATTTAGTTTGCTTGACCCCAGACAGACGACTTACAGTGTATTGGGAAGGTGTGGACACGTGCTTCCAAAAGCAAACGACACTGCATGGAAGCTTTTCTTCAAATTTTATTTCATACCACCTCCCTCCTCAGCATTCACCAGATATCTGCCACTTTTGTGCTCAACACCTGTTCCAAACAGCCTTCTGGGCATGGATAAGACATTGTTCCATAAGTGGCTGCTAGCTTTTCATTAGTTACTGAGAAAAACAATGTTTTAGTAGAAAAAGCATGGGGTTTATCATCGCAAGAACTGAACATAACAAACTTTTCAATTGGGTAAGTTGCTTCACTTGAGTTTCAAATTTCTTGTGGGTAATTTCGGGCTAACAACAACATCCTTCCAAGTTTTGTACAGATCAAATTAAGTCATGCACTTGAAATGTCTTTGTAAACTGGGAAGTAAGCCACGGATTTTGTTTTTGTTCGTTAAAACACTTTAACTTGCTTATCACTCATGGGCAATTACATATGACATATTTCAATGTCGAATAAGTTGCTGAAAATCAACTAATGCAATACTTAAGTTATCTTTAAGTTTACTCCTCAAGATCTCAAATACTTGAAATATGTCATTGAACTCAGCACTGTAGATACAAGACAAAGAATGAGCGTATTGCTGAAATGTTAGATGTGTGGCCAGAATTCCTTCCTATGTCTTAATGAAAAAATAGTTGCAAAATCCAGGAAGGCCAAACCAGAGGAGTTTTCTGACTGTGGACACTTTTTTGGAAAGGGCACAAAGTCCTAAGTGTTATAGTGTTTATAGTGTTATAAAAGTATCATTGTTTAAATCTTCACCATAGTTGAAAAACTGCCATTTTTATAGATGATGACTGACATTAAGCCTGTTTCCTTTTTCCTCCCCCTGCAAAAGAAGATGTTTGGTAGTTTTATGTTTTTTTTTTAAATTTAATTAATTAATTAATTAATTGTTTTTGACAGAGAGAGAGGGAGCGAGAGATACAGAGACAAAGAGAGAACTGAACTGGAGGCACTCCCCAGTTCAGCACATGGGTCCGCGCGGGCCGGGGCCGGGATTCGATCCTTGGTCCCCGGCGCTGCAAAGTGAGCGCTTAACCCACTGAGCCATCCCGGCTTTCCTTGGTAGTTTTTAAGAGGTTCCACTTGGTCAAAATCTTCTGTACAATACTTGTTTAATGAGCTGATTAACAACTGTTACTGAGAATTGGTGAATCAAATCACAGTGGTGATCACCATATTGCAAATCACTGTGTTGTGGTAGGTTGTGATGGAGCTTTTGATTCACAATGACATTCCATAAACAAAGTTACCTGAACACGTTGCATCTCAGGTCTCTTCGAAGGAACTCCAATAAGGTTTGGATGTGGGAAAGGCTTTTGGAATGCCCTCAACAGTAAGCAACATAGACTCTATTACTAGAATATTATTCCATTAAGCACAAAAGGCACTTTGATTTTAAGTAATTATTCAGAGTGCTTTTGAAACCTATTTTAGCCTTCATATCCTTATCTTCCAAACACCTAAAAATCTTGCCATCTAATTAGGTACCTGCTTTGACATGATTTGCAGTGGAATTGCAAGTAAAACATAAATGGCTACTGCAGGGGGAGTTTAGTTTTGACAATTTTTTGCTTTTTTGAGGTAGTTTTCAGTTCAGAGTATTTAATAAAACCATTTTTTTTGTTTGTTTTTTACTTTTTTTTTTTGCATTGAAGATAGTTCTTGAAATCTCATAGTCCTCAGTTTTGGATGCCTTTAGAGAAGGCTTTAATAATGAATAGTGATCTCAATAAAGTTGTTATAAAAATAATGAATAGATAACTGTGATTCTATTATGTAAGCAGCAAATAATGTATTATCATGTGTTAATATTGAAATTAAAGGTATAACTAATTGATTTTGTATAGTTGATTCTGTAAATATTTAGTTAAAAAACAGAATTGCTCATTAGCCTTACATAAATTACATCATTTGCCCTCAGCAGTATAGCCTCATGATTCAAGCATTTAGGAAAGTAATTCAAATGACTTACTGTTATCATACTGGGAAAAGTGACTACATAAATTAAAATATCATTCTTTAATTAATGTATTCAAGCCAGGTATTCAGGTTAAATAGAATTTATAAGGGAAGTTAATAAAATTCAGAATATTTAAACAAATTCAACATTTATAATTTATTATACTAAACAAAAGATTATGTAATAAAATTGTGCAGGAGCCTGGATCGCAGCTTGTATTTACTGGGGAAGACTCATGTACAGTGCAGTTTTCCAGTTGAAGACGATTCATTTCAGCTGGCTAAAAGTCCCATGTACACAGATTTTTAAATAATTGTACTTGTTTATTTATGCAGACATTACTTCTGAGATCTCTATCTTTTATTATTGTTCAATTTAATTTATTGTGAATATATGCTAGTTTTCTCTAACTTTACCCCACCACAAACCACTTATCCACAAAATGAACCTACTCACTGTCTTCTAAGGACACTATGGAAATCTCCTTCTATATGGACAAGATGCCAGATTATCTGGACTAAAACGCCAGCTCCACCATTTATAAGCTGTGTGAGCTGAGGCAAATTACTTAACTTCTCTGTGCCTCAGTTTCTTCATTTATAAACAATTAGTATTTATCTCAATAGGCTTTATGTAGGTAAAGTGAGTCAAAACAGATTTACTGCTTAAACTCACTCAATATTGTGTATCGCCTATAACAAAAGGAATGAGAAGTTAGCATATATTACAGCAATTATAAGTCTATGACATTATTTCTAATTCTAACAAGAAGCCCATAATCTAAAATAAATCCCATTTTACAAATATTAAGTAACTGAGTTTCATTACAAATTTCAAAAAGTATAAATGATACACTCAGGAGGAAAGAAAATGGAACCACAGAAAATGCTCAATTAAAACCAGAGGAGGGGAAGCCGGGATGGCTCGGTGGGTTGGGCGCTCGCTTTGCAGCGCAGGGGACCAGGGATTGAGTCCCGGCCCCGGCCCATGTGGACCCGTGTGCTGAACTGGGAGCTCCCCCAGTTCAGTTCTCTCTCTGTCTCTGTATCTCTCTCTCTCTCTCTGTCAAAAACAATAAAAGAATAAATAAATAAAATAAATAAATAAAACCAGAGGAGGTAGAAGAAGAGAGAGAAAAAGGGACAAAAAACAAACAAATGAAGAAAATAATTATTATACACGCTTGATAGATATTAATC
>PVKE010044198.1:0-13097 GCA_004027555.1 Craseonycteris thonglongyai | reverse complement strand
TTTCTTCATGAGCCTATATCTCGAAAACTTAATAAGTGATTTAAAAAATAAAAAATAGTTTTGAACATATATTTTACTTATCTACCCATACCTCGCTGGAATGCACCTTATACTGAAACACAGTGTATAAACATAGTATGCATTTCACACCCCTTCTTCCCCCTTAGACTACACCTATGACAACAAGTCGATCGCGACATATTTTTAAGATAAAAAGTAGATCTTATATACAGAAAAGTTGGCCACCCCTGCTATATAGATTCAGATTAGTAAAAAAAAAAGAAGAATCTATATTTATTTTCATTTCACCTGATTGAAAATCCAAGTTATTACTTTTATCATAGAAATATTTCCCTACAAAATAATAGATGTAAATATGTCCTTGCAATTTGAGTTCAGAGTTTGCCTCATACAAATTTTGTGACTTCATGTGAATCACTTAATATCCCTTGTGTTTTTATGATGATCAACATAATGTATTAATCTCTTGTGAATTACTGAATCCCTATAGAATTATATTGAAGATGAAATAAAAAACAACAGAAAAAGTTATACATTTCCCATTGACCTGACAGATGACCAATGAACCTACAGAACACTGCACACTTTGCTCCCACCATCTGAAACATGTGCTCACCCAAACCAGCTTACACCACAAGTGCTTGCTTTACCACAGCTATTTAAATTTAATTAAATATGAAACAAACTGATAAACTATGAGTGTAAAAATAGGTATAGGTAAGACCAGTATTACATAAAACTTTGGGGAAAAATTTCAATAGAAATTTTCCCTCATATTATATTATAAATATTTTTAAATTTGTATCACCCTTGAAGATAAAAGCATACTGGAAACCATAAAACATTTAACAGAAGCTGTTTATGTAATAAAGTGCATTTTAAATTCTAATCAGCAGGGTCATATTTCAAGAAAGGACCTAGGTTCTATATCAAAAGATTGCTGAGTAGATGTGACCATTTTGAACTAATATTAAATGTTTAAGGTCTAGGTATTACTTTTTGTGCCTCCTGATTTTTCATCTACTTAATCACTTTCAGGTGCTAATAGCGTTATATGAGGGGTTCTATAAATAGATGATAGATTATGATAGATGGTAGACAGATGATAGAGAAATGTATTGCAGATAATAGATTTTTCTCTATATACACACAAACAAATATAAAGTGTTAAATTAAGCATTATTTTTAAACCGTTATGATAAAATATTCTTTTTTTGTACAGAGTGACAGTATACAATATATTTGTTTTAGTCTATTTTTTTTTCTTTAATTAGGCCTGTATATTTAAATATGTAAAATAAAGTCATAGAATTCTGAGGATTTAGTGCAAGGGTGTCCAAACTTTTGGCTTCCCTGGGTGGGCCACATTGGAAGCGGACAGGTTGTCTTGGGCCACACGTGGAGTGTACTAACACTGGTGATGGCTGATGAGGAGGAAGAGGATCACAAAAAAAATCTCATGTTTTGGGGAAGTTTTCGAGTTTGTGTTGTGTCCCATGAAAGGCTGTCCTGGGATGCATGCAGCCCAGGCTACAGGTTGGACAATCTCGATTTAATGCATAAGATTTTAGGTTATCTAACCTAGGCTATTCATCTTTGCACATAAGAAGCTAAGCAACCACCAGCCTCAAAATGAGTTGCCTTACATAAAACATGGAAAAAATATAAGTGCGTATAACAGCTTTCTGTTCCAGGTTGTTGAGATGTAGCCTCTAGTTCATTTCATGACATGGTTTACTCTTACAATTTTGGGGTCTTGGTTTAATTTCTTCATATAAGGGCTGTCCAGAAAAAAAAAAAAAAATCCAGCCATTGTCAATATAACGAGACAGTTAACATGGCTAGATAGTTTCTGGACAGCCCTCATATATATGAGACCATAAAATATCTGGCATGCTATTAATTTACAGATAAAAACATCAGTTTAAAAGAAAGGGGAAGCCAGGATGGCTCAGTGGGTTAAGCGCTCATTTTGCAGCGCCGGGGTCGAGGATCGAATCCCGGCCCCGGCCCGTGTGGAACCATATGCTGAATTGGGTAGTTCCCCAGTTCAGTTCTCTCTCTGTCTCTGTCTCTGTATCTCTCTCTCTCTCTATCAATAAATAAATAAATAAATAAATAAATAAATAAATAAATAAAACTTTAAAAAAATAAAAGAAAACAAAATTATTGGAATTCATAATGTAATTCATAGTATATTATTTGTATAGCTGATAACTTTTATTTCTTCTAGACAAAATGTTACAGACTAAAGGATTTGGAGAAATATTTTGGAATAGTAGCTGGATGGCCTCAACACTAAAAACATGCCTTAGGGATCAATCTATGAACAGTGTCCATTTGGAAAGTGAAAATTTTATTTTTATCTTCATTTAATTTTTTAGTTTCACTTAAATGGCTGCTGCATTTTAGATATAATGTCCTAACATCTAAACTTAGGTGAAAAAATTAGAGGTTTGATTACCAAAAGCCCTTCACTTTACTGAACATACCTAATTGTCTCCCATTTCTACATTTTGAGACTCTGTCTATAAAGGAAATGCTGCAACAAATATAAATACCATAGTAAAAACTAACCTGTGTTACTAGGTCACTTGTACAGGCTGCTGTACACCATCCTGGCATATAGTAAGTACTTTATTTTGCCACATATAATGTGCTCCTGGGTATAATGTGCACCCATGTTTTTGGTCCAAATTTTCAGAAAAAAAAAATCAAATTTTTATTTTTGCATATAGATATTGTTATATTGTTATTGACTTAGAATTACACTTTTAACACGTAAGCGTAAATAAAAGAATTAAACATGTTTATATTGCTACAAAATTAGTACTACCCATGTATAATGTGTAGCCTTATTTTTCCCTCACAAATTCGGGCAAAAAAATTACAATGTATATGGCAAAATATGGCACTTTTTTTTTGAGTGAATGAATAAATTCATTTGTTTATACAAATAAGATGCACAGAAACAAAGCCTGCCATTTGTTTAAGTCCTATTTCCCAAAGATGACTACAACATTTATTTATTAACCACTCTCTTTTTCTGGTTAGTGTTTCTGTGATCTTAAAATTCAATTAATTTTTTTTTTTTAGTTTTATCTACTCTAGCAGTTGTTACTCTTTTTCCTACTAATGTTGGCATTAATTTCTGTGTGTAACTCATTTTGTCTTTAAGAGCTCTGAGAAAGACTTTTATATCCCCTCATTACCCACAACTTATGTGGGCATTAAAATTTCTTAAATTATCCTTTATTGCTATTGTGCTAGTGACCCTTATAAGTTTGTAAACAAATACATTTGTCTTTATATGTTTGTTCATTCTTTGCCTTCTAAACAGAGAGAAAATGAACATGATCTTTATCTTATTCTCAATAGGCTTTGATGATACAATTAAAATACAAAGTAACCAGAAGTTAAATTATCAATAAGAGTCATTTATTTTGCATTTTTATTTTAAAGAATACTTAGGAGAATTGTGATAAATTAGCAGTGACAAACTACTTCTTGCAGGCTGATTTTGTGTGGAGAGTTTAATTAAACATTGCAGCTGTTTATCTCTATGGTGATTAAATTTTCATATGTAAATTACATGTATTAAGATCAAGATACTTATGTAAATGTCACTTGCCTTAATGTTTTGTATTACTGTTATTAATATCTAACCATCACTTTATGATCTCCTTGTATTAAAATCTATTGGCATGGATATAATAAGGCAAGTAGATTCAGATCCTAAGAACAAACAAGTTTATTCTATATTTTTATCTATGAACTAAAGTTTATCATGTAATCTAAATATGTTTACAGAAAAATGAAATCTAAAGCATCTAGGAAGAACCTCTGTCTACTTCCAAATTTTATTCTTTAAGGAGTGCATTCTATTTATAACCTATATGTATACAGCTAGATGGTTAAGAAAAAACACTTATCAAAAACAATAATTGTTTTTCCAGAAATGTAGAATGTATAGACAGAAGCAACAGATACACCATGGCATATGCTTTTGAAGTTGCTATGTTTGTATTATCAATATAGGATAACATTAGAAAAACACAATCAATTCACATCACTTCCATGTAAACAACCTGCTCAGTTTTTGCATTGCAGACTAGCTCTTTACTCCCTGGATGGAAAGAAGGGTAGATAAAGCAAGGTTGTTGAGAGAAGCCTCAAACAAAAATGGTGGTCCTCACATTGTTCAACATAGCTCCTATATCAAGATCAATACCAGAAGAAATTTGATCTCTATGTGGAATAAAAGGGAGCGGCTTACTAAATAGCAACAGTCAAAAGGTCATTGACAATACAAATCTTTCTTTGTGCAATAGGTACTACAGACTGACATGAATTAGAGAATGTGTCACCTTTGTGACAATATTTGTGCCAAGTCTTGAAATATTATCCACATTTAGAGTCTCCCTACTATATATAGTACGTGTGGTTTTATCATCATTTGAATTATAAATAATACTCTCTTTGGCTCCAACAAGATTCTTCTACATAAATCAAACTAAAAATGAAAATAAAAGGGTGATTTTCCCTATACTTAGTAAGTACAATAATTTATAGCAATGAACTCCAAACACTAAATATTGACCTCCAAAAATGTATTTGTGTGCATACCACAAGATATGTATATTTTCATAAATTATATAATGTGTTTATCCATTGGTATGTTATATATTGGTAAAGCTTTATTTCTTTTGTATATATAATGCAAATAAATGGAAATTCCAGTATTTTCTTTTCACATCCCATAGGATCACTTTGCACATTCACTTGGGCATATACCCCACATATTTGAGTGTACTGGATTAGAATATAAACAATCTTAGTTCTGGTTATAGGTATTTAGCATACCTCTGCTTGTTCAGTTTAACCAAACCTTGTACCTATATTTTACACATATGTTCACAGATTATGAGAGATAGGGACAAGAAAAGAAAGTGATATATTTGAATAAATTTGTACTGCTACATTATCATGTTAACAAAAAAGTTAACTGCATTATAACAATAACTCTGAAGTTCTTTAGTAAGACATCACGTATTTTCAAAAGATATATATTTATGTCTATTTTTTATGTTCACTGGTCTAGTACATTTTGGGGATTGATAAATATTTATCAGAATGTTGTTGAATATTCAGAGTTCTTATTTCTGCACATCATTTTCAACTAATTTATTCTCGTTCATTGTTTTTTTTATTTTTGGCTTAAATACGTTTTATTTCACATTGTTTTGTTCTGTTTTTTTCTCACAGTTTTGGAGGCTGAGAAGCCGAAATTAAGATGTCAGCAGATACGGTTGTTAATGAGGGATGTCTTCTAACTTGCCTTCCTATTGTGTGTTCACAAAGTGGAGAGAGAGAGCAAAGTCTGGTGTCTGCTCCTAGTCTTACAGAGGCACTAATCCCATCATAGGGACACAAACTCATCTTGTTTCATGGATATATACTTATCCCCCAAGTCACTGAATTATATACTTTAAATCTAAACAGCTTTTTATAATACATGTCAATCATACTTCAATAAATTGATTTCCTAAAATTTTGAAAATGACTCAAGAGAAGATGCTCATGACACATTTAAAAAAAGGCAGGCAGGGAAGCCAGGATGGCTCAGTGGGTTGGGTGCTCACTTTGCAGTCCCGGGGACTGAGGATCGAATCCTGGCCCTGGCTCGTGCGGACCCACATGCTGAACTGGGGAGTGCCCCCAGTTCAGTTCTCACCAGGGCGAGATCCCAGCCCAATTCCTGCCCTGTGCAGCCCCGCCCACCTGTGGAATGAAACTATGTGGAAAAACCAATGATATGTAACTATGGAGACTGTTCTGGGCCCTCCCCCTTCTCTCTGTCTCTGTATCTCTCTCTCTCTCTTTGTCAAAAACAATAATAATAAATCTTTAAAAAAAGGCAGGCAGTCTGGGATGCTGAAACAGCCCAATAGGTTGAGCCCTTGCCTTAAAACCCCAAGGTCCAGGGATCAAATCCCAGCCCCAGCAGCTGTAAATTGGTATGCTGAACTGTGGCATGGCTGGTAAATGCTGAGATGGTAGCACAGGTTCTCACCTCCCATGAGGAAGGCCCTGGTTCTGTTCCTACCCCACACAGCCCAACATCCATCTGTGGAATGAAACAATGTCACAACTAGTGAAATACAACAATGAAGACTGCTCTGGGCCCTCACCCCATCTCTCTCTCTCTCTCTCATCTTCTCTCAAACAATAAAATAAATCTTTAAAAAAATACACTAACAATAGCTAATGAGCCCTGCCCCCACCCCCCCCAAAAAAACCCCAAATAAAATAAAATCTTATAATATTTAAGACGATTTATGAATTTGTGTTGGACCACACTAAATGCTGTCTTAGACTGCATGAGGCCCAGGTGCCACAGGTTGAACAACCTTGGTTTACACCAAGCATCTCACAACACAATTTCGCAAACCATTTCACTTTTCTCCTATGTCCCTTCACTCCTGAAAGATGATAAACACTTCCCCCTCTTTTCCTTACTACTTCAGTCCTCTATTTCCACATTATTTTCTTGTTCTCTTCTCTTCCAAACATCATGCTATTTAGCTACAGTCTCCTTTCAGAACTGGATCCTGGCATATATATGATTCCCCCTCCTTGGGAAGCCTGTGAGGAGAAGTCTCAACTAACTCCTTCTCTGATTCTTGTACTAATAGAAGCTCTAACACTGGAAGTCTCGTGAACAAAATCCTGCATTTTGTATCACTCAGGTAAAGGTGAGATTTGATGGCCATCCTTTCACTTAATTGAAGGTGGTCCATCCTTTAAAAGCCTCTCCATTTCTTATCAGCATTATTGCCCATATTTCAACACAGAGCAGTCATAATTATTTATTAACATGTTTAATTCAAGATTCTGAATTCCCACAGAAAAACAGTGATTGCATAAATTTAAATATCTCCCAAATATTCTCCTGAAAAGTATATAAATAAGTATCTACTAAAAAGTAGATAAATAAGGAGAGCTAACACAATCACACACTTTCAGCTTAATTTTGGAACAAACTTTGTATTAACATGAGGAAATATACAATAGAATTGAAGTTGACAGCCTGGCTTGCAAACACATACACTGACACCCATGTTTCTCTTATCTTGCTCCATAGCAATCATTCCCTCACCCAGTCTTCCTCAGACACCCGTCTCTATTTTTTTTCTCAAAAACTTAGGGTCCTTCAGAGTTTACAGATTTTTTCCAAGATTTTCATATGGAAGAAAACTCGTCTTCCTGACCATCTCATGACTATAAGTTTCAGCTGCCTCCTTTGATCAATCAGTCAAAAAGACCCCCATTCACTTCACTGATTGTCCCAGCACCTGATTTTCTTTCTCAGGGTAAGTACTTGTCACTGTGTGATATTTTTGTGTTTGTTTATATATTTATTTATTTATTATCCTCCTTCTATCAGAACAGAAAACACAACTTTTTTGCCTATCTTATTATTGGTGTCAACATCAAGGTCTTGGTATAAGTTATACTAAATAAGGATTAAAGTAATGAGTTGATGTACGGTATTTACTCTAAATCTATTATCCATGGCTATAGGAAATGAATCTAAATTTTCTAATAAATGACAATTTCTCAAATATTTGAAGATCCGTATCTTGTTATCTTCAATTCTACTAGCTAAAAATCTATTCTTGACATATTTTTACTCTATTGCTCGTCCTGTTTCTTTGTTTCCACATTTTCCATTTTGTCTATACACATGAAATGTTTGAAAAATTTAGAAATAAATGTTTCCTTTTTAAAACTACAGTGTACAAATAAAATTATATGATACTTACTCTTAATTACACTTTAATTATGAATTTTAAAAAATACAAAATATATTTATCTGTTTTTACCATAAATGTTTGACACATATTAACATTTACTTTACTTCAGAGACATCATTTTTTTATGAAAAATTAAAACACTCAGACACATTTAAAGCACTGAAGCTTATTTCCTTGCCAGATGTTTTTCTAAACTAATGAAATGCTGCTTCTGTGATAGGTAGGGCCAAATTGTTACTTTCCGTGTACTCAAGTAATTTCCTTGATACTGTTTATTTATAGGTAATTTATTTTATTGCTACCTCTGTCATATGCCATGTTTCCATGACAAGATAAGTGGGATTTCTTATTCATAAAATTATTTTCCTTTTTCTGTGATAACAACACTATTTTTAAATAAGACAGTCCTTTAATTAACCTTAATATGTGGCAAGGGAAACATCTAAAATTTTAATATTATTTTTATATAGATTAACTTTGGGGTGAGTAATGATCATTTTTATTCCATCTTTTTGTCAATATATAGATTTAAGGATATAAATTATCACCTTTTTTTTTTTTCTGAACCAAAATTTGGAAGTGTATTCATTAATTTCCAAATTGTTGGATTCAGATAATTATGTTTTTGTTATTTCTTTATTAACTATTTTGTAAGAATGTGGTCTGTATGATATTGTACAGTGGCATTATTTTAAAGTTGCTTTTTTAGTTTTACATTTCACAAACTTTGGGGACTCTTCTTACTATATTCTATCTTATATCATTTCCCTTCAGTCTAGAGGACATTTCTGGCAATGAGTTGTGTCAACTTTTACTTATCTGAAAATATCTTTATTTCTTTATAATGTTTGAGAAGTTTTATCACCTGATATAGAGCTTATAACAGTTTTTATTTTCATTTCATTCATTTGAAGATAACTTTTGCCATCCTTTTTTTCTGATGAAAAATCTTCAGTAACTCTTACCCCTAGATCCATGTACAAAATGCATTTTTTGTTCTTAGGGTAGTTACAAGGTTTTTCTCTCGAAGATTGATTGGTTTCTAGCAGTGTGAATAATATGTTCTTAAATATGGTTTGTTTATCTTTTTTATTTACCCTGCTTGAGATTAGCTGTGCTGCCTAGGTATGTAAGTGTTTTTCATCAAATCTAGGAAGGTTCTGTCCATTACTTTTTTCAAATATGTGTTTTCTACTCCAGTCTTTCTTTTCCATGAACTCTGATCTCTGTCTCTTTCACTTATCAGGACTTTCATGCTCTACTGGGACAAAAGCTTTCTGAGAGGTTGGGAAATACTCCTTTATTCTTATGGATTACTTATCTCAGGGGTGGCAGAGTAGTGTGCCTCTTACCTCCTGTCTGAGAAAGTTACACAATTTCCTTACATATTTTACCTAGTTTTATAGGTTTCTTTCTTTCTTTCTCTCCCTATGTTGGAAGAGTTGGTTTTAACCATTTATTGCATCTTGGAGGAATATAACATCTTGATATATTTAGTAGTTCCTGAACTCAAGTTTGTTAACATCTTTCATGATAGTTTTAGATTTGCCTATTTGTCCAAATAATTTGTTACATTTTGCTTTATATATTTTGAGGATACATTATTAGTTGGTATATATTTTCAGAAAATTTATATTCTATTGGTGAAATTTTGCTTTACTCTCCCTCTGAAAAATTGTTTTAGTTTGCTTTGATTTGTACTCAAGTCTACTTTACCTGGTGTACACATAGCTACTCTAGGTCCTTGTGATTAATACGTTCAAGTATCACCGCTCCCAAATCTTCAATATTTATTTTCCTTAGGGACATTAATACTTAAAGTCCTTGAGATACTAAAATGATTTCAGATAAACTGGGGCTCGCTGTGGTGAGGACTGAGCAGAACATGGTATGTTTAAAAGAACTGAAGAGGCAGTGGAGTATACAGTAAGAGAAGAGATCCTGGAGCCAGAATATTAGGATTCAAAACTTGTTTTGATCATGATCTAACAGGTGATCTCACTTTCCTTAACTGGCAAATGGGTAATAGTAGCAGTACAATGTATTTTGTTTGTTATCAGAAATAATGTATATTTGTAAAATACGCTGAACTCTGCCAGGGAAATAATAAGTGCTATATGTTTGTTAATTAGAAATAGGACTTAGAAACCATAAGGAAGGAATAAGAGGGCTTTAAAGTTTTTGTCTCAAAGATAATGGCTAGATTTTATTTTACCAATATGAGAATATCTTCCAGGAGTAAATTTAATCTGACACACTCTTTGTGATTAACTCTATGTTTCAATTTTGTTTTATGATCTATTTCCTATTGGCCATATTTTTCTCTTCATTGTGTTTTCCTCTTCTTTTTTTATCTTCTACTGGATTGAACACAATTTCTTTGTACTGCCTTATTACATCTCCTACTGATTCAGTTCTCCATTCTATTTTTAGTCTTTTAGAGGACCTTTGAGGAGACAACTCTCCATCAGCCATTTGCATATCTTCATGTTCCACTAGCAGAGCCGATGACTGCCTTTGTTCCATACTATCTCATCGGGTATGTTTGCACAGTGGGCAGCCTCTATAGAGATAATGTCTATCTGAAACAAAAGATAGGCTTGTTTTCTGTCCATTGTAATAAAGATTGTGTCTTCTCTAAAATGAAGGTCAGATGGGCTTCCTGTTCTCTATTAAAAAAATAAAAATCAGGTTCTCTAAGCTAAAGGCTCCTTAATTTAGCCCAAGACTTCCTACTACATGCACATCATCTACCTGAGCCCCTCCACATCATATTCATAAGACTCGTGAATGAAAGTGAAACAACACAAACATAAAACTCATGCTGCTTGCTGTGCCATGAATGAACAAGTCCTTGGTTTCCCACTCAGGAGTCTCAAGTCTTCTCCCAGCATCCAGTAAGCAGAATCTGACAATTAGGGTTAGAGTGGGGCAAGGGAGATAAACCATGCAAGTGCAGGGTTAGTGTCTTCAAATGTTGATATTTTGTTCATCATGTAGTTTTTTACATTTATTTTCTATCTTCTAAAATATTGCTTTAAAATATTACATGTCTTACTTACTCATTTTGTTGGCACTTCCTCAAACTTTGAGCCCAGAGTAAGAACCACACTCACTCATTTAGGTGCAGTGTTTTAATCCTTTATGAAGGTTGTTACTTCCTCACTTACTGTTGTTGACACTTTTTAGGCTACAGTGTTGTTGTTCTAGTTCAATGGGTTGACTCTGGCTATATACACTACTATGGCCTTTGAAACTAACCTATTTTCAGCTTTCCTGATCATTTGTATGCATTTGATACTTTTCTTGAAAAATAATGCTGGGATGGCAGTCATAATATTTGATGGACATTCCACACTCCTTACCACCCACATGCATCTGCTAATTCTTCAGAATTAGAACGGTCTTTTTAAAATGAACTATCAAAGGACTTTTTTTACTCTGTATTCCTCCTCTTGCACCATAAACTTTAGTTAGAAACTTTAGTCAAGCAATATTGCCATCTTCAGAAAAGTATCATGTTCACTCAGCCACTTACTCAAAAAAAAAAAAAATCAGAACAAAAGGAATATGGGATCACTTAGAACTATTACGAAAATTTGGAGTTCCAACTGACTCTTTGGGCACGATGTTTCTGCTTCCTGTCTACTGGAAACCTGAGTCCAGACTACTTGATCCTGTCTTTTGGGAGTCAACACAGCCAAAAAGACAGTCTCAAATATTCAAACTTAATTCTGGTTTAGCCACTTGGATTCTTTTGTTGGATTGAAATGTTCCTAAATCATAGGAAAAATTGACCACTAGCTTTATTTAGCACATTGCTCACCATGACCCCCATCAGTAGCACATGTGGGACAAAGTAGAGTAAAATGTACCTCACTAATTTTTTTTCCCTATAGAATCTCTAGGATTTTCTATTCAGACATTCATATCTGAGGAAAATGACAATGTAGTTCATTCTTTTTTAAGTCTCAAACTTTCCATTATTTTTTTCTTACTCTGCAGCCTATTAAAACTCCCGTATAAGTAAAAGAACTATGATTTTAAACATTCTTTTGTTACTACATCATGATTACTTCTTTTTTTAGTCACCAAAAATGAAATGAGTTAGAAATTTTTGGTATACAATAAGCTTGTCCAACCCACAGCCCATGGGCTGCATGTGGCCCGGGACAGCTTTGAATGCAGACCAACACAACTTCGTAAGCTTTCTTAAAACATTATGAGCTGTTTGCAATGTTTTTAAAGCTCATCAGCTATCATTAGTGTTTGTGTATTCTATGTGTGGCCCAAGACTATTCTTCTTCCAATGTGGCCCAGGGAAGCCAAAAGATTGGACACCCCTGGTATACAGCTTTATAAAGGAAAAGAATTGTCCAATTAGTCTGGAAATATTAAGAATTTCTTTTAAATCATATATGAATACTATATTATATCAAGTGTTTTTTATCTATTTATAGAGTAATATATATTTTCCCCCTTCAAGTTTTAAGTTTTGAGAATTACTTTTAAAGTTATTTTTGGTGTTGAATCATCTGTTTCCTGAACAAAATCATACTTGGTCATAGTGTATTATTACATGCATTGTTGAATTTCATTTCTTAGCATTTTATAAATGTTTGTCCCTATATTCAGAATTCAGGTTGGCCTATTTGTTATGCTGATATTAAGACACCAATCTCTTGTAATTATTTTATGTAATTTCCTTTTCTTTATATTCTCATGAAAACTGATATAGAAATTGTTTCCTAAAGATTTAATGATATTTAACTTTAAAACCACATGGGTCAGGTGTATTTTGTGTGTGTGTCAGGGAAGGTGGTTTGTAAATTACAATACAATGGCTGTGTTTAATTGATAAATATATATTTACGTTTTTAGTTTTTTTGTTTTTTACAAAATTATAATTTCATGGAAAATGTTTTTTTGGTCTGAATTTTGAAATATTTAACAAATAATGTCAAATATATTTGCTCTCAATTTTAAAATATGTCAATTTCATAAAATTATGTATGGTATTCTTTTTTGATTACAACATGACTGCCATACTTATAATTATGTCTTCTTCTAATTCCTTCTATATTTATATATACTTGCTCTTTTTTTTTCAGTATCCATTATGGCAGTATTTTGTTTTATTAGTTTTTTCAAACAGCCAAATTTCAGTGTTTTATACATATAATTCTTTTTTATATCATAAAAGTTATATATGTATGTTCTTATTTTTTTATAAGTTCCTTCTCAACTTTTTTTTTTTTT
>PVKE010044197.1:0-13098 GCA_004027555.1 Craseonycteris thonglongyai | reverse complement strand
ACAGGTAGCTGGAAATTATAGTAAAGCTGCAGTAACGTGCGTTTGAATATAAGGGGATAAAAGGCACTGACTTCCATTTTCAGGCCATCATCCATTTCTCAAAGTCCGGGAATGGGCAGCCAGTAAAGTGACTGCCTCAGCATTATTTGAGACTTCAGTGACCAGTCTGTACATGAAAGCAAAGATATGAAAGTGTTTTCCTCACCCCTCTGCCACCATAACTGGAAGACTTATTTAAAAAGTATTACCGGTAATTTTTTATTGACGATAATAACACAGCCCCATATTTTCACCCAGTTGAATTAGGAGAGGGGGGCCCATTTATCTAATAATGAGGTTTTTAGTATGTTGAGTTTGTTTTTACCACATTGGAAGAATTGTCTTGGGCCATACATAAAATACATTAGCGATAGCTGATGAGCTAAAAAAAAAAAAATCTCATAATGTTTTAAGAATTTGTGTTGGACCACATTCAGAGCCATCCTGGGCCACAGTTTGGACATGCCTGACCTAGAGTGTTTCTTTTGTTATAGACTGTCTCACTCATTAGGCCATTACTCTGCACAACTGCATTTTCAGAAATGGCTAGGATAAGAAGTAAAGGGAGATGAAATCCAAACCAGTTTCACCTGGGCACCTGAATGATCGCAGTCCTCTGTCACCTGGACTTGATTTTATTTGTGCTGAGGGGTGTATGTCTCATACATCTCTCCCTTTTCTTCATTTCCAGGAGGGCAGTTGGCCCGCTGCTGTGCTGCTGAACAGTATGCAGTCCTTTCGGGAGCAAAGCAGTTACCACGGAAACCAGCAGAGCTACCCACAGGAGGTACACAGCTCATCCCGGATAGAGGAGTTCAGCTCTCGCCAGACCCAGATGTTCCAGAATTTTGGGGGTGCAGGTGGCAGCAGTGGTGGCAGTGGCAGCAGCAGTGGTGGTGGGCGACGAACGGCAGCCGCAACAGCGGCAATGGCTAGCGAGACCTCTGGCCATCAAGGCTACCAGGGCTTCAGGAAAGAGGCTGGAGACTTCTACTACATGGCAAGCAACAAAGATCCCGTGGCCACTGGAACCCCACAGCCTCCTCAGCGAAGACCTTCTGGGCCTGTGCAGAGCTATGGACCCCCCCAGGGAAGCAGCTTTGGCAATCAGTACGGGAGTGAGGGCCACGTGAGCCAGTTTCAAGCACAGCACTCTGCCCTTAGTGGTGTGTCTCATTATCAGCAGGATTACACGGGGCCTTTCTCTCCAGGGAGCACTCAGTACCAACAGCAGGCTTCCAGCCAGCAGCAGCAGCAGGTCCAGCAGCTGAGACAGCAGCTTTACCAGTCCCATCAGCCTCTGCCCCAAGCCGCTGGCCAGCCAGCATCCAGCTCGTCCCACCTGCAGCCCATGCAGCGGCCCTCGACTCTCCCATCCTCTGCGACCAGTTACCAGTTACGAGTGGGTCAGTTTGGCCAGCACTACCAGTCTTCTACAACCGCCGCCTCCTCCTCCTCTTCCTTCCCTTCACCACAGCGTTTCAGCCAATCTGGACAGAGCTATGATGGCAGTTACAGTGTGAATGCTGGGTCCCAGTACGAAGGGCACAGTGTGGGTTCAAATGCACAGGCTTATGGAACACAGTCAAACTATAGCTATCAGCCTCAGTCAATGAAGAATTTTGAACAGGCAAAGATTCCCCAAGGGACCCAGCAGGGGCAGCCCCAGCCACAGCCCCAGCATCCTTCTCAGCATGTGATGCAGTACACCAATGCTGCCACCAAGCTGCCCCTACAGAGCCAGGTGGGCCAGTATACCCAGCCCGAGGTCCCCGTGAGGTCCCCAATGCAGTTCCACCAGAACTTCAGCCCCATCTCCAACCCCTCCCCAGCTGCCTCTGTGGTGCAATCTCCAAGCTGTAGCTCTACCCCTTCCCCTCTTATGCAGAGTGGGGAGAACCTCCCGTGTGGGCAAGGCAGTGTGTCCGTGGGCTCCAGAAACAGAATCCTACAGCTCATGCCGCAGCTCAGCCCCACCCCGTCGATGATGCCCAGCCCTAATTCTCATGCCACAGGCTTCAAAGGCTTTGGACTAGAAGGGGTGCCAGAAAAGCGGCTGACAGACCCTGGCTTGAGTAGTTTGAGTGCCCTGAGTACTCAGGTGGCCAATCTTCCAAATACTGTCCAGCACATGCTACTTTCTGATGCCCTGACACCACAGAAGAAAACCTCCAAGAGGCCCTCCTCCTCTTCAAAGAAAGCAGACAGCTGCACAAACTCCGAAGGCTCCTCACAGCCCGAAGAACAACTGAAGTCCCCTGTGGCAGAGTCACCAGATGGAGGCTGCTCCAGCAGTTCTGAGGATCAAGGTGAGAGAGTAAGGCAGCTGAGTGGCCAGAGCACCAGTTCTGACACCACCTACAAGGGTGGAGCCTCAGAGAAAGCTGGCTCCTCCCCAGTACAAGGTACTCAGAATGAAGCCAGTCCTACAGCCAGAGAAGAAGCTTCACCAGGTGCTAAGGACACACCACCATCATCTGAGGGCAACCCGAAAGTCAATGAGAAGACTGTTGGGGTGATTGTCTCCCGGGAAGCCATGACAAGTCGGGTAGAAAAGCCTGGTGGGCAAGATAAAAGCTCCCAAGAGGATGACCCCTCAGCCGCTCAAAGGCCACCCAGCACTGGTGGGACCAAGGAAACCAGTCACACGTCACTTCCCCAGCCAGAGCCTCCAGGAGGAGGGGGCAAAGGAAACAAGAGCGGAGACAGTAACTCCAACCACAACGGAGAGGGCAGTGGCCAGAGCGGGCAGCCTGCTGTGGGCCCTGGCATTATAGGCAGAACTGAACCCAGCAAATCCCCCGGAAGCCTACGCTACAGTTACAAAGACAGCTTTGGGTCTGCCATGCCAAGAAGTGTCGGTGGCTTCCCTCAGTATCCCACAGGACAAGATAAGGGGGATTTCACTGGCCATGGGGAGCGAAAAGGTAGAAATGAGAAGTTCCCCAGCCTCCTGCAGGAAGTACTTCAGGGTTACCACCACCACCCCGACAGGAGATACTCTAGGAGTGCGCAGGAGCATCAGGGCATGGCTGGTGGCCTAGAAGGAGCCACAAGGCCCAATGTCTTAATTAGTCAAACCAATGAATTAGCTAGCAGGGGCCTTTTGAACAAAAGCATTGGGTCCCTACTAGAAAACCCCCATTGGGGCCCCTGGGAGAGGAAATCAAGTAGCACAGCACCCGAAATGAAACAGATCAATTTGGCTGACTATCCAATTCCCAGAAAGTTTGAAATAGAGCCTCAGTCATCAGCCCATGAGCCCGGGGGTTCCCTTTCTGAGCGAAGATCAGTGATCTGTGATATTTCTCCACTAAGACAGATTGTCAGGGACCCAGCAGCTCACTCACTGGGACACATGGGTGCTGACACCAGACTTGGGAGGAATGAACGTCTTAATCCAAGTTTAAGTCAGACAGTCATTCTTCCAGGTGGATTGGTGTCTATGGAAACAAAGCTGAAATCCCAGAGCGGGCAGATAAAAGAGGAAGAGTTTGAACAATCCAAATCCCAAGCTAGTTTCAACAACAAGAAATCTGTAGACCACTGCCATCCTAGCATCAAGCATGAGTCTTACCGAGGTAATGCCAACCCTGGAGCAGCCACCCACGATTCCATCTCAGACTATGGCCCATCGGACAGCAGACCCACACCAATGCGGCGGGTACCTGGTAGAGTGGGTGGCCGGGAGGGCATGAGGGGTCGGTCCCCTTCTCAGTACCATGACTTTTCAGAAAAATTGAAGATGTCTCCTGGGAGAAGCAGGGGCCCAGGAGGAGGAGACCCACATCACATGAACCCACACATGACCTTTTCAGAGAGGGCCAATAGGAGTTCTTTACACACTCCTTTTTCTCCCAACTCGGACAGCCTGACCTCTGCTTATCACACAAACACACGAGCTCATGCTTATGGGGACCCCAGTGCAGGTTTGAATTCTCAGCTTCATTACAAGCGGCAGATGTACCAGCAGCAACAAGAGGAATACAAAGACTGGAGCAGTGGTTCTGCTCAGGGAGTGATTGCCGCGGCCCAACATAGGCAGGAGGGACCGCGGAAGAGCCCACGACAGCAGCAGTTTCTTGACAGAGTGCGGAGCCCTCTGAAGAATGACAAAGATGGCATGATGTATGGCCCACCAATGGGGACTTACCATGACCCCAGTGGTCAGGAAGGTGGGCGCTGCCTCATGTCTAGTGATGGTCTGTCTAACAAAGGCATTGAATTGAAGCACGGCTCCCAGAAGTTACAAGAATCTTGTTGGGACCTTTCTCGACAGACTTCTCCGGCCAAAAGCAGCGGTCTTCCAGGAATGTCCAATCAGAAAAGGTATGGTCCACCCCATGAGACTGACGGACGTGGATTGGCTGAGTCCACACAGTCATCCAAATCCAGTAATGTTATGCTGAGGCTTCCAGGTCAAGAGGATCATTCTTCGCAAAACCCATTAATCATGAGGAGGCGTGTTCGTTCTTTTATCTCTCCCATTCCCAGTAAGAGACAGTCACAAGACGTGAAGAGCAGCAACACTGAAGATAAGGTACGCCTCCTTCACCCATCAAAAGATGGCGCTGATAAAGCATTCAATTCCTATGCCCATCTTTCCCACAGTCAGGACTTCAAGTCTATCCCTAAGAGGGAGTCTGCCAAGGACCTTCCAAGTCTAGACAGTAGGAACTGCCCTGCTGTTACCCTCACAAGTCCTGCTAAGACCAAAATACTGCCCCCCCGGAAAGGTCGGGGATTGAAATTAGAAGCTATAGTTCAGAAGATCACATCCCCAAATATTAGGAGGAGTGCGTCCTCGAACAGCACAGAGGCTGGGGGAGACACGGTTACTTTGGATGACATACTGTCTCTGAAGAGTGGCCCTCCCGAAGCAGGGAGTATTGCTGCTCAGGATGCTGAGTTGGAGAAGAGAAAAGGTGAGGCGGCATCTGACCTAGTCTGTCCAACAAAGCAGGACTTGAATGTAGAAAAGCCTCTTGCAAGGGCTTCGGAGGAGTGGCGTGGCAGTGGGGATGACAAAGTGAAGACTGAGACGCACCCAGACACGGGCACTGCTGGAAAGGAACCCCCTGGTGCCATGACATCCACAACCTCACAGAAGCCTGGGAGTAACCAAGGGAGACCAGATGGTTCCCTGGGTGGAGCAGCACCCTTACTCTTCCCTGACTCAAAGAATGGACCTCCAGCAAGCACACTGGCCCCCGAGGCCAACCCCAAGGCTGAAGAGAAGGATACTGACACAGTGACCATCTCCCCCAAACAAGAGGGTTTCCCCCCGAAGGGGTATTTCCCTTCAGGAAAGAAGAAGGGAAGGCCCATAGGTAGTGTGAATAAGCAAAAGAAACAGCAGCAGCCACCTCCTCCACCCCCTCCACCCCCTCAGATACCAGAAGGTTCTGCAGATGGAGAGCCAAAGCCAAAAAAACAGAGGCAAAGGAGGGAGAGAAGGAAGCCTGGGGCACAGCCGAGGAAGCGGAAAACCAAACAAGCAGTTCCCATTGTGGAGCCCCAGGAACCCGAGATCAAGCTCAAGTATGCCACCCAGCCACTGGATAAAACTGATGCCAAGAACAAGTCTTTTTTCCCATACATCCATGTAGTGAATAAGTGTGAACTTGGAGCCGTTTGTACAATCATCAACGCTGAAGAAGAAGAACAGACCAAATTGGTGAGGGGTCGGAAGGGGCAGAGGTCTCTTACCCCTCCACCCAGCAGCACTGAAAGCAAGGCACTGCCAGCTTCGTCCTTCGTGCTGCAGGGACCCGTGGTGACAGAGTCTTCTGTTATGGGGCACCTGGTTTGCTGTCTTTGTGGCAAGTGGGCCAGTTACCGGAACATGGGTGACCTCTTTGGACCCTTTTATCCCCAAGATTATGCAGCCACTCTCCCGAAGAACCCGCCTCCTAAGAGGGCCACAGAAATGCAGAGCAAAGTTAAGGTACGGCACAAAAGCGCTTCAAATGGCTCCAAGACGGACACTGAGGAGGAGGAGGAGCAGCAGCAGAAGGAGCAGAGGAGCCTGGCCACCCACCCCAGGTTTAAGCGGCGACACCGCTCGGAAGACTGTGGAGGAGGCCCTCGGTCCCTGTCCCGGGGGCTCCCTTGTAAAAAAGCATCCACAGAGGGCAGCAGCGAAAAGACTGTTTTGGACTCAAAGCCCTCCATGCCCACCACTTCAGAAGGTGGCCCCGAGCTGGAGTTACAAATCCCTGAACTACCTCTTGACAGCAATGAATTTTGGGTCCATGAGGGCTGTATTCTCTGGGCCAATGGAATCTACCTGGTCTGTGGCAGGCTCTATGGCCTGCAGGAAGCGCTGGAAATAGCCAGAGAGATGGTGAGTACAAGAAACCCTTGTCAGCTTGCTCTCTCCTTTTTGATTCCATTTCTTCCACCTCTACTTGTTTCAGCTTTACTATTTTATGCTTACGTATCACATGGTGATTCCTCCAGATTAAAGCTCTGAGGCCCAAATGATGGGCAGAAAATGAAGGAAGTTGAAACATTTGTTTAACCAATGATATGTGTCTGTAGGTTACAAAGTCATGGTAGTGCCATACAGCTTATTAAACCAGAGGTCCCTGTTCCAATCCTCCTCAGACCGGATCCCTGATTCCTCTTCCAGTTTCCTGTTTCTAAGTAAGCTTTTACTGCTGTTTGTGCTATTTATTGATCCTTTTTTCCCATTTTCAACATCTCACTCTCTAATACTTAACGAAGTATACTGTGGTTATATTTTCTTCTAAAACTTTTTATTTCTTTAGAGTTCTTTTTTTTTTTTTCAGATTTATTTTTATTGTTTTTTGACAGAGAGACAGACAGTTGACAGCATTAGTTTTTCATATAGTTTCACTCCACAGGTGGGCACAGGGCTGCGCAGGTCAAGAACTGAGCCGGGAGCCTCCCACATAGGCCCCGGCAAGAACTGAACTGGGGGCACAGCCCAGTTCAGCATGTGGGTCCACCTAGGTCGGCGTCGGGGCCGGGATTCAATCCTCGGGCTCCAGGGCTACAAAGTGAGCGCTTAACCCCCTGAGCCATGCCAGTTTCCCCAATTCATGTTTTTATTTGCTTGTTATTTCCCTGGATCACATCTTTCTAATTCAGATTTTCCCATAGAATACGGTATGTGTTTTTTTAGGTCTGTTTCATAGCTGTTATCCTGGGGTGTTCACTATCATCATCAATTTACTTCTTCCCTCTATTGAATGCTATTTCCTGAATCCCATGTCTTTGCCTTCCTTAGTCTGAACCCTCATTTAATGGAATGCATGCATCATCCTTTTAGCAGTTTCCTAAGAAAGGGTACATGGGAGATAAATACATTGAGATCTTATCTACTGAAAATGTCTGTTCCACAGTTATATTTAGTTGAGGGTTGGTTGGGTATAGAATTCTAGAATTGAAACCATTTTCTTTCACTATCTTGCTGTTCTGGCTCCTGGCTTGTCCTATGGCTTGCAGATGAGAGGACTGGAGTTCTGATCATCAGTCATATATGTGTTCTGACTTTCTCCTTGTGAAGTTTCAAAGATCTCACCTTCCCTCAGGGTCCAACATCTCAACATAGTAGGGCTTGAGGTCGGTCTTTTTATTCATTGTGCTACCTACTCTGCAAAATCTTGCCATCTGTAAATGCATGCCTTTCAGTTCAGAAGTATGTCATGTGTTATTTCTTGGATAATTCCTTCCCCTCTGTTCTTTCTGGAATTCCTGTTCTCTCCAGGGTTGATCCTCTGGCTTTATCCTTTATCTCCTGTTCTGTGTTCTGTCTCTCTAGATTTTTCTGATTTCTCCATGCTTTCTTCAACTTTATCATCTGACTTTTTATTTATCTTCACTTCTGATATTTTCAGATTTTTCTTCTCTGAATATCCTTCCAGGGAGACCGTTAACTTGTTGAATTGGGCTGAGTTAGGGATCTAACTCCTCTTACAAACTCTGAGCTAATGCTCTGGTTTCTGGCCACATCTTTCATACCCCCCCCCCCCAACACACACACACACTACACACTATATACCGCACACCCGCCCATACCCCTGTGCCACAGGCTTTCTAGTGGCTCCTCCACTGTACTCATTCCTGTCTGCTTCCTTTCAGTCTGCTGAATTGCTTATTTTATTCTATTTACAGCTTCCAGAATTTGGACATCTCTTGTGTGTTGTTTCCTCTCCCATTCTTCATGTCCTCATGAATTTGTCTTACAGTTTTGTGGTAAGGAAACAGTTGTGTAAATGTATGTTCGGTCTGTGATATTTAAGCAGATTAGAGTGTTTGTATTTATATTTAAAACTGATCATACTTAAAAAATGTACATATAATTTTTAGTCATAGTTAATAAGGACTTTATGAGCCAGAATCATAGTATTCTTATACACATTATACTGTCCTCTCTTCGCTTTTCACCTCCCCTCAAAGCATTATATTTTATTGCATTTTCCCCAGAATTTATTAGTATTTGGTAAAAAGGAAGTACTTACAAACTATAGTCAAAATGTAATTGTGAAAATTATGTTTTTTTAAATTAGAACATTCTAATTCAGTTATACAAACAGCTTGCCTTTCCTACTAAGACCCCCCCCCACCCACCCACCTCCACACACACAGTCTTTTTCTGTTTCCTTCCCTTTCTATCATCAGTGTCACTCCCAAACTCACATATGAATAGATTTATTTCTTAGACAAGCTCTAAATGGATATAACATTTAAGAACCTAAAGTACAAAATTCTTTAGTCAGTTCTGCACACTCATTAATCCGTTAATCATATCTTGCCCCAATTCATGGCTTTCTTGCCAACTTTTCTCTAAAAGTTACAATATTTGGTACATTATTTTGTTTATTTGTTACTTTTTTGGTGTGTGTCCATGTCCAAATATCAGTGTTTTGGTTTTTTTCAACATAAATTATTGTCATCTTCTCTCAGAGTAATTCTTTTTTTTTTTTAAAGATATCTTTTTATATTTATAGAGAGTAATTATTTTATCTTCAGTGCATATTTATTTTTATTTTACTTTTGACAGATAGAGACAGAGACAGAGACAGCTAGAGAACCGAACTGTGGGAACTCCCCAGTTCAGCATGTGGGTCCTGCCTGGGCCGGAGCCGGGATTCGATCCTCGGTCCTCGGGGCCTCAAAGCGAGCGCTCAACCCGCTGAGCCGTCCCGGCTTTCCCCTGAAGCATTATTTATAATAGCCAAGATATGAAAACAACCTAAGTGTCCATCAATGATTAAATGGACAAAGAGAGTGTGATTATATATAGATATCATATGTGTGTGTGTATCATACGTGTATATATATCAAGTGTATATAAAATATAGACATATAATTAAATGTCATTCAATTATAAAAAGAATAAAATCTTGCTTTTGCAACTTCATGGATGGACCTTGAAATCATTATGCTTATTGAAATAAGTCAGTCAGAGAAAAATAAATACTGTATGACCTCTTTTATACGTGAAATCTAAAAAAAAAATAAAAGAGGTTCAGATTGTCAGTCACCAGAGAGCCAGAGATGGGGCTGAGGAATGGGACAAATGGGTGAAGAGGGTGTTAAAAATAAA
The DNA here is from genome assembly GCA_004027555.1 of Craseonycteris thonglongyai. Taxonomy (NCBI): domain Eukaryota; kingdom Metazoa; phylum Chordata; class Mammalia; order Chiroptera; family Craseonycteridae; genus Craseonycteris; species Craseonycteris thonglongyai. The sequence continues at coordinate 3,482 of PVKE010044197.1, read as the reverse complement.
TAAATTTAAAGTAAATAAATAAAAACCACTACTAGGAAATAAGTAAATTTGGAGACTCACAATTATGACTAGCATTAGATTATCCTATATTGGAAGAAACTACATGAGATTAAATTTTCCTGGGGAATTAGAGAAGAATATGTCCTACTATAGGCTCTGACTATGAAATCTATGTGTGTGGGGAAAAATGAACCTAAAATAAACAGTTTAGGCATACTGTATTCAGTTGGGGGTAGGACTAAGTCTTGGGGCTGATTACAAAATTGGTGCCAAATAAAGAGTCATCTGATTACGAATACCTCTGATTCTCTAAAGCAAAATATTGAGGGCACATTCCTTAAAGACAAAGTTTTTCATTTTGCTGCTAAATTTAAGAGAACATCAACAATGAATAATCCAAGAAAGAAAATTCTGTATAAAATAAAAGTAAACATTTCTGATATTATCTTTCTCAAAATAAAACAAAACAAAACAAAACAAGATAAAGTCAGATTCTGAATAGGACAGTCTGTTAGATTGAACCTATGCAATTGCACTTTTATGGGTAAACATGTTCAATTTATCAGCAATTATATACAGTTCAATCTATGCAAAAACTTGCTATCTTATTCCAAATTTGATATCCCTAAACATTAATTTTACATTTATTTAAAGAAGAATAAGTATTATGGTGATAGTTGAGGCATGTAAATATTTAAGCAATTGTCTATACCATTTAAGCTACCCAAATTTATGGGTGCACAATTATATATTTGCATATGAAATTCTATTAACACAGGGAAAACTTGGAATAATACAACTGGATGACACAGAAATTCAAAAATATACATGTGAAGTCATCAGAGTACCTCCAAGGGAATGATCTATATATGAAAAATAAATTAAATAAAAATTTCACTTTCTTTGAGATGGAAAAAAGGTGTAAGATTTTACATTCCCAATAACAAAATAATTTTAAATAATACGATTTAATGTTAAAAGATTCATGAAAAATATATATATAGAGCCACAGCAATGAGAAGAAGTTCCTGAGATCACACTTAATAATAAAATACAAAAATTTGTTTCATTATTTCATTACCTGCCATGTATCAGGAATAAAATCCTGAACTCTGGGATCTGGATCTTTTCTCTCATTTCGTATCAAATAATGACCCATGTATTGTAGTTGAAACCGAACTGGCCCAATGCCAATTGAATATTTATTCTTTTTCTTCTTTATGTCATCATCTCCTGCAACCTAAATTATTTTAAAAGTCTACTTTGAAAGTGATTTTAAATTATAATTAATATTTAAATAATTAAAGTATTTATTACTGAGCAGTTGTTATGAGAAAATCATTTTACCAGTCTTTACATTTTACAATATTTATCATAACTATAAGTAAATTAGTAGACATCAAGATTTTCAAATATCCATCAAGCTATTTGTAGCTACCATCTGATATATTTAAAGACAATTCACAATCACAATATAGTAGCTAATTATTTTTCACTAGAATTAAACACAGAATTAGTTTTAAGGGTCTGCATAGATTTATCTGGCATTTAATGTTTGTCCAGACAAGCATTTGTACAAGCTTCCTAATTTGAGTTGGCTTTAAACTTGGGCAGCTGGATTACTATTAATGATTATGAACTCGGTAAATATCTTCAGGTAAAAAAAAAAATCTAGAAGAGGTGACTGTACTTGCAAGACACTTTATATATACCTAATAATTACTCTATTAAAATGAAGCTATTATGAAAGCATTACCTCAGTTGGATTTAAAGAATTTGTCAACTCATCAAAGCCTAAATACTTAAGGCATCTGCCTATGAATTGCCGATCTTTCTCTTGCAACAGTTCTGAGTATTTTTCCATCAAGGAGTGGATCCTTTTCATCATTTGAACAGCTATACTTAAATCTTTTGTGGTTTCACCTTGGCAAAGAATAAATAATGGAATTATCATAAAGACCACCAAAACTAATAAATATTTGATTATCCAAATATTTACACTTTAGATCACAAAGATGAATGACAGTTCTCCCTAGGTACCTCTTAACATCTTGTTAACTATTCCCACAACTTCATAGTTTTTTGTGTGTGTTTTTTTAACCTCTCCTTGTGATTTGATTTAAATTTGCTTATGAATGTGCTGAATATGCTACTGGGACCCTCGTTGAGATTTCATTGCTCATTGATAAAATAGAAGGAAGACTAGAGGAATTCCATAAGAATAAAATCAAATAATGCATCTCAGGTTTCTATAACAAATCTCCAGTTAATAAATGACAGCTATCATCATTCCATTTTTTTATTAATTCTCTGATTCATCAAAATAAAAATCATAGAATCACATACCTTTGCCTTGGCCTCTGCAATGTTCTTTCCATGCTTTCAAACAGGCAGTTAAACCTACCATTTCAACTCTAAAGTTCACTGAGTTACATTTACATGATTTCAAAAAATCTTCCAGTTTCTTTATTCCAGAATTTAAATTTTCTTTCATTTCTTCCTCAATGGAAAATGACAAAACATTCCATTTTTTCTCTTCTTTTTGTTCTTCCCTGGCAAATAACCTCTTCTTATTCTCTCTAGCAATTATTTCAGCCTTGGTTTCCTGCCCAAAAAGGAAAAAAAATATATCATGAATCAAGTTGGAAACATTCCAAGATGATATTTCATGAATAAAACAGTATTTTTAAGTGTGTACTGGTTATTTTCACCATCATCCCCTTCTTGAATGTGCAGAATTTTAGTTTATATCTGTTTTTTTAAATTAAAGACTATTTTAATTGAAAACTTATGACAATTTATTTTAATGAATATAAAGACTCTATGCAGATAATCTTCTAGGTTTCTTTGTGGTCTAGATTATCAATCAAATCAAAGAGTAAATATAACAGCATCAGAATCACCAGGCCACTGTTGTTGTTTTGTTGTTGTTGTTGTTGTTTTGTTAATCTGTATGTTTGGTTTTTGTCTCCGTGCATTAGTTTCTGAACTGGTTTTTCTTTTCCATTCCTTCATGGTTACCTCCCATCCTCTACTTGCCCTTCAAGATATTTCTTACATGAGGCCCTTCCTAATGCTCCTAAGTCTAGGTCATGTGTTCTTCCTCTTCCTGGTCGTCTCTAGTAAAGCACTGATATACTTACTGTAGCTGTGATTTTACCTGTCATACTTTCCCTCTAGATTAATTCCCTTGGAACAGCAATGTGTTTCATATGTCCCAAGAATAAAATATTTAGTTCATAATGTTTGATGAGTGAATGAGGAAATAAAAAAAGGATGGAGAAAAGGGGTGTACAAAAGAAACAACATAAATACAACTTATTTGCTCTATCTAGATATACGTTTTTAATTAACTTAAACACAATATGGGCCCACTTTTACTATCTTTTTACCAATATGATTTATTAATCTGCAAAGACAAATTAGAAAATTATTGTAGTCACAAAAGAATTCTGACAAGCATTTCACTATTCTGGTTAGTG
>PVKE010044196.1:0-13096 GCA_004027555.1 Craseonycteris thonglongyai | reverse complement strand
CCGAGGATCGAATCCCGGCTCCGGCCCAGGCAGGACCCACATGCTGAACTGGGGAGTTCCCACAGTTCGGTTCTCTAACTGTCTCTGTCTCTGTCTCTCTCTCTATCTGTCAAAAAGTAAAATAGAAATAACTATGCACTGAAGACAAAAAGATAATTTCTCTCTATAAATGTGAAAAGATAAAAAAAAAAAAAAAATTATGGAAAATTACCTCCTGTAGTATTATATTACATTTTATTAGTACAATATAATAATATTGTACAATAATAATATTTTATTATGTAGTACAATATTATATTATTTCCACAGTAATAAATCCTCAATTGGAATAGCAAACATAGATATACAAATCAAGGGTTGAATATTAGGTGACATGATAGTAACTTGTATGTATTCGTAGGAATGAAAACTGACACAGCTATTTTGGAGAGTACTTTTAGGGGACATAGTAAAATTTAATGTGTATACATAGCATGACCCAACAAATTTACTCTATATGCAAAAATATAAACAAGTTCAATAAATGATTTTTTAGAATGTTTACTGAAGTATTTTTTGCAGAAGCAGAGTTGAAAATATTCTAGGTGTTTCTAATGACAACAGTTAAATAAAATGTAGTTACTGTATAAAATAGAATGATATGCAGCTGTAACAGTTTGAGGCAATGAATAAAAAAACTTTTATAAACTAATGTGGACCGATCTTAATAATATAGTGTGAAGTGAAATGTTAACATATGGAAATAGACCTACAGCACAATGCAATATATATAAAGGCAGCATACACTCTTATAAGTAGCAGGTTAAAACTTACAGATTCTGGAGTCAGAATATATCTGGGTATAACTTCTTGCTAGCTGTGAGACCTTAGAAAAATCACATATCTTCTCTGTGACTCAGTGTCCTCATCCATAAATACAGAAAATAATACTACTTACACCATAATACTGTTGTAAGAATTAAATGAGTTAATATACAAGAAACACTTTGGAGAGTGCGTAGCTTATATCAAAGGCTAAATAATTCTTAAAAAGGTTTATTACTGATTTTAAAGTGTATTTCAAACTTATACATACACCCACAATACTGTATATTTTTAAAAGATCTATGTATTTTTCTGGAAATAAATAAAAGTCAAAATCTTTTTAAAGGCAGGATTATGATAAAATCAAATAAAATGTAGAAATAAATAAAATATGTAAAATCTGAAAAAGTATTTTTAATGATTGATGATGATAGGGTCTCATGAAAGGAAGATCATGATAAACTAAACTATCATCAATTGAGATCTAAATAAAACTAATCTATTTAGATTTATATGTATCTTAACTTAAACTGTATTCAGTCTTTTTAAGGACAACCCGGCACAGTAAGTTGCAATATAATTTTTGTACAAATCCTTAAGAGCAAGATTCATAGTTAATTATGTATATAGAGAATTATATCTTAAAGCCTTAAAGAAAATCATATAAAAAGACTCCATCAAAATTCAGTATTTTTCAATTTTGCCACAACAATACATACACACAAAATTTGATTGCAAAATAAGTTATTTTCTGCTTTATATTAAAAATGGAAATTAAAGTTTTCTTTACTAGAATTTAAGCATTTACTACTGTTTAATAGCTTTAACCCTAAACACCTATAAACATGCTTGACACTTAGCAGTTTCTCAATTGTTTTTTGTTTCATTTTTAATCAACAAATATTATAAGGAAATATACTTGTATTTACTCCTCCATCACTGCTGTCTTTTGCTTGCATATTTAAGATCTTATTCTCTCTTAGGGAACCAATAATTACCACTTCACAAATAAGCAACATAACCACAATGCTTGATGATCGTTTTCTGTCCATGCCTGTGCTGAGTTGCCCAATTAAATAAGCCTGACAGATATAGATGCAGATGCTTTTTCTTTCTGTCTCCAGGTGAATGAAAATGACCCTAGTAGTATATTAGAAGCCTTTGGATGCAATAGATTCAGTCAGCATTTTGTTTTCTGTTTTAAGCCTATTATCTAAAATAAATAAAGTGAGGTCCCAGATCTGAATTGAATTTCTTGCTCCCCATTTTCTCCTCTCTGCACAGCGTACAAAGTTAGTGTGACAAAGCTTCTACAATAGCATTTTGATTTTGCACTCATTTTATCCCGCACGCATCAGGAGCTGTACCAACCTGATAAACCCTCATCAAACTTCTCTTCATGGTTGAAAAGCCCCAACTCACTATGACCTCTGTAGGACTCAATCTCACCATGCCCTCATTTTTACTTAGGGACTTTAATGGAGAATGTCAACTCCCAGACCAGTGCCCTTGGATATTCAGTGAATGTGAATCAGGCCAAATCTTATTTCACATCTGTGGGTGTCATATTCTGGTTCCTTGTCCTGCCATGTCAATTCTCAACCACTGCCCTCTTCCTGCAGGCCTGATTCCCACACAGATTTGTGATTGAGTGCCTGCATTCTAATATGATGAATTACAAATCTTTGCTTGCTAAAGTTTTCTTTTCAATTATCAAAGATTAGCAACCCTGGGGAAACAGGGATGGCTCAGTGGGTTAGGTGCTCACTTTGCAGCCCTGGGGACGGAGGATCAAATCCCGGCCCCGGCCGTGCTTACCCATATGATGAATTGGGGAGTGCCTCCAGTTCAGTTCTCACTGGGACGAGAACCCACCCAGTTCCTGCCCTGTACAGCCCCGCTCCCACCTGTGGAATGAAACTATGTGGAAAAACCGATGATGTGCAACTATGGAGGCTGTTCTGGGCCCTCCCCTTCTCTCTGTCTCTGTCTCTGTATCTCTCTCTCTGTCTCTGTATCTCTCTCTCTGTCAAAAACAATAAATAAATCTTTAAAAAAAAAGATTAGCAACCCTAACAGAACTCTTCTTGTTAATTAAGACAGAACCTATGCCAATGAATATGCTTGTCTTGATTTGTAATTTTAAAAAGCAGCTTTTTTTTCTGTAATGAGAGTTACCACTGTTCTCAGTATTTGAAGCAGAGAAAACTTCAGAAATCCTTCTCATTTAAAGTCACTTCGATAGTACATAATAATAAAATGTTGTTTTGTACTATGTAAAATATGTCAACATTAACAATCTCTTTATCTCCTCTTACTGATAAAACATTTATTAAAAATTTTAGAAAGTAGTTTTGAAATCTCCTCACTGCCTAAATCTGACTTAATAATTAAATTTACCACATGTGCTTTCAATATGTATCAGTTATTAATTATGAGATAATGAAAATATAGTAGTAATAGGTTTTAATATTGCAATATTATGTCTTAGAATCAACAGAGAATATTATGGACATACCTTTATTTCTCATACAATCGAATGAAGCACAACCAAGCTCTATGAATTACTATGAGAATTTGGCACATGTTATGTTCTCAATACATATCATATATGATTATCCATATATACTATGGTGCCATGTAATGTATCAGAGAAAATACAGCTTTATATTAAAATATAATAGCAGAAGAAGTGTAATATAGTGTTAACTGTATTCATTTTGGAATTAAATTATTCATGATAGTAGAGAAGAATATTTGCAGCTTGCTATGGGTTTTCCATGAAGCTCACTGATTTAAACATTCTCTTTACCTGGGAAGACACTAATCAAGGTTTTGGAATTGATATTTCTGAACAAGATCTCCTCTGACATATCCTGTGGTAGGTATTACCACTGATTATAAAACACAATGCCCAGCGTATCATGCTATGAAGGATAGTAACATGACACATTGTTTCCCATTTTGAATGGTGTAATGTAGTTTACTCATTTATTCAAAGCCAAGGTTAGCATTTTCAGTAATCAGGATAAATTGTACTTTGGTGTTTGTCTATATATATTCTTTTCACTTAGAGACCAGTATCTTTTATTCTAACATTTTTTATAAAGACTTTGTTTCATAAAAAATTTCAAGCTGCAAAGTTTATTGTATGTACTCTGTGTTAATTTAATGTGCATTGTAAATAGTTTTGCTACAATATTATCTAATAAATCATATTACATAATGTTCAATAGCACTTTCTTTTCTTTTTTTAAGATTTATTTTTATTGATTTTTTAAATATTTATTTATTTATTTATTTATTTTTGACAGAGGGGAGGAGAGAGAGAGAGACAGACAGAAACAGAGAGAGAACAGAACTGGGGGAGCTCCCAGATCAGCATATGGTTTTGCACGGGCCAGGGCCGGGATTACATCCCCAGCACTGCAAAGTGAGCGCTTAACCCACTGAGCCATCCTGGCTCCCCCTATTTTTATTGATTTTTGACATAGAAAAACAGAGACAGAGAGAGACAGAGAGAAGGGGGAGGGCCCAGAGCAATCTCCATAGTTAACATTAGTTTTCCATATAGTTTCACTCCAGAGGTGGGCACAGGACTGAGCAGGGCAGGAACTGGGCCGGGAGCCTCCCACATAGGTCCTGGCAAGAACTGAACTGGGGGCACACCCCAGTTCAGCATGTGGGTCCACATGGGTCAGTGCTGGGATTCGATCCTCGGTCCCCGGGGCTTCAAAGCGAGTACCGGTACTTAACCCGCTGAGCCATCCCAGCTTTCCCACACTTTTTTTCTCAAGATTGAGAAGTCATTTCTCAGGCTCTTCATGAGAAATCAGAGAATATCTATAAAATAATATACCTAATATTTATTCATTATAACAATTCAAAAAGTATGTAGTTGATTATGCTAAGTAAAATAAGTCAGACAGAAAACAACAAGAACCATATGACTTCACTCATATGTGGACTATAAAATACAACAAAGAAACAAAAACCCATGAATACAATCCATAATTTAGTGGTTACCTGAGGGTAAGAGGGAAGGAGGATGGAATAGAACTGACTCGAGGTAGTGAAAACATATTGCAACACATAGGTGTGTACTGTAGATTTGTACTCCTGAAACCTATATAATTTTTAATATCAATGTCACCACAACAAACTTAACAATAAAAGTAAAAATATATAGTTGGTATTTTTTAATTTCATTTCCTTCTTTAATTAAATTTATTGAGGTGACATTTACTAATAAAGTTATATAAGTTTCAAGTGGACAATTTCATAATATAATCCATCATCTATATATTGCATGTGTGTTCACCACCAAAATTCAAATCTCCTTCCATCAGCATATATTTGACCCACTTTACCATTTTTTACTTCCAACACCTTTTCCTCTAGTAACAACTAAACTATTTTCTGTGTTTATAAGTTTTGTTTGTTTTTCTTGTTCATTTGTTCCTTTCAGTTTTATATCTCATATATGAGTAAAATCATATGGTTCTTAACATTTTTGTCTGACTTATTTCACTTAGAATTATAATCTCAAGATCCATCCATTTTGTTGCAAATGGCAGTAGTTCATTTCTTCTTATGGCCAAGTAATATTCCATTTTGTATATGCTAGGTACCACTTCATCTTTATCCACTCAACCAGCAAAGAACACTTCAGTTGTTTCTGTGTCTTGGCTATTGTGAATAATACTGCAATGAACATAGGAGTACATATATTTTTATGGGTAAATGTTTTAAAAGATATTTAAACCTTTGGCTATCTACTTACTTATAGGTAACCATAAGAGGGGTTACTAGATCATATGGTAATTTTATTTTTAATGTTTTGAGGAATGTCCATACTGTTTTTCATACTCACTGTACCAACTTGTATATTCATCAGCAGTGTATGAAGGTTCCTTTTCCCTCACAACCTCTTCAACTTTTGTTATTACTTGTCTTATTGATGATAGTCATTCTAACAGGTATAATGTGGTGTTTTAACTTGGTTTTGATTGGCATTTCCCTAATAGCTAGTGAAGTTGAGCATGTTTTTATATATTTATTGGCTATTTGTATGTCTTCTTGGGAAAAGTTTCTGTTCAGATTCTTTGCCCATATTTTTAAATAATTTAATTATTAACCAACATTTACAAAAAAATAACAAACAACACAGTTTGTTTCTTTTTGTTGAGTTGTATGAGTTCTTTACATATTTTTGCTATTAGCCCCTGATCAGAGATATTTTTTGCAAATTAACTGGTTAACTTTTTGTTTTGTTGATGTTTTGTTTTTTGGTGTGCAGAAGATTTTAATTTTATATGCTCCCATTCATTTATTCTTTACTTTTACTAACCCTGCTTTTGAGGTCAAAATTATAAAATCCTCTCTAAAACCAAAGTCTGTTTAGTACTTATGTTTTCTTCTATGCACTTTATTGTTGTAGGTGATATATTAGGTCTTTAATCCATTTTGAGTACTATTTATATATGATAACAGCAGCTTAGTTTCTTTCATTCTTTCCAACTTTTCCAGAAATATTTATTTAATGGGCTTTCTTTTCTCCATTGAATGCTCTTGGCTTCTTTGTTAAAATTACACTCATATTATATACGTGGATTATGTGTGGGTTCTCAATTCTATTCCATTAATCTGTGTGTCTGTTTTTCTGCCAATACCATGCTGTTTTGATTATTGTAGCTTTGTAGTAGACTGGAGTCAGAGACTGTGATACCCCTGGCCTTGTTCTTTTTTCTCAGAATTGCTTTGACTACTTGGGACCTTTTGTGATTCCATACAAATCTGATAATTTTTTGTTTTTGTTTTAAAAATGCCATTGGGATTTTGATGGGGCTTGCATAAAATCTGTAGATTTTGGGGGGTAATATAGCCATTTAAATATGTTGATTTTTTTCAGTCTATGAACATGGAATATCTTTCCATTTCTGTCTCTCTAATTTCTTTTAATAATGTCTTGTAATTTTCAGTGTATAGGGGTTTTGCATCTTTTGTTAAGTTTATTTCTAGGTACGGTACTTTGTTCTTTTTGTTTCAATTGCAAAATTGCAAAAGAAACTCTTATTTTTATTTTCTGAAATGTTATTGATATGTAGTAATGCAATGAATGTTTATACATTGATTTTGTATCCTACAATTTCATTGTACTTGTTTATTGTTTTTAATAGTTTCCTAGTAAAGTTTTTAGGGCTTTCTCTATAAAGAATCATATCATCTAGACGATATCACAAAGAACTCAAAGAATCTAAATGAACTGATCTGCTACAAGAAAATTAAAACAATCATCTAGAACCTCCCCAAAACCAAAAGTCCAGGATCAGATGTTTCACCAGTGAATTCTACCAAATATTCAAAGATGACTTAGTACACATCCCCTTAAAATTCTTCAGAAAAAATTGAAGAAGAGGCAATACTTCTAAATTCATTTTATAAGGTCAACATTCCCCGATACCAAAATCTGGTAAGGACAACACAAATAAAAAAAATGACAGACCAGTATGTCTGATGACTACAGATGCGCAATTCCTAGCAAACTGAATAAAACAACACATTCAAAAGATTATACATCATGATCAGGTGGAATTCATTTCAGGGGCACAAAGATGGTTCAACATATATAAATTTATCAATGTGATATACCACATAAACAAAATAAGGATAAAAATCATATAATTTATCTATATATGTAAAATAGCATTTGACAAAATACAGCATCCATTTACTGTTAAAACACTTAATAAAATGGGTATAGAAGGAAAGTATGTCAACATAATAAAGTCTATATATGACAAATTCTCAGCTATATATTTAATGGTGAAAAACTGAAAGCTTTCTTTCCCATGACCAGGAATGAGATAGCAATGATCTCTCTCTCACCATTTTTTGCTCTGGCTAAGACTTGGCTAGAGCAATTAGGCAAGAAAAAGAAATAAAAGGCATTCAAATGGGATAAAGTCAAATTGTCACTTTTTGCAAAATTTTTGTCTTTTAAAGAGTTTTTTTGTTTTTTTTTTTAAATCTTTAATATATTTTACTTATTTATTTATTTATTTATTTAGACAGAGGAGAGAGAGAGGGAGAGATACAGAGACAGAGAGAGAACTGAACTAGGGGAGCTCCCAGTTCAGCACATGGTTCCACACGGGCCGGGGTCAGGATTCGATCCTTGGTCCCCGGCGCTGCAAAGTGAGCGCCCAACCCACTGAGCCATCCCGGCTTCCCCTTTTTTTTTTTGTCTTTTAAATTAGGCTAAATATGAAGAAATATAAGAATATTATGCCAGAAGTTTATTCTTAAAAAGATGTTTTGAAAAATGCTAGTGAAAGTATACATTTGTATAACTATTTGGAAAATTAATTAGGCAATATTTATAATGAAAATTAAATAGGCTTTTTTTTGTTTGTTTTTTTATTTGACCTAAAAATGATATAGTAGACCAGACATATCCAATCTGCTGCCAAGGACAGCTTTGATAGTGGTCCAACACAAATTCTTAAAACGTTATGAGATAGTTTTGAGACTTTTTTTAAACCTCATCAGCTATTGTTAGTGTATTTCATATGTGGACTACAACAATACTTCTTCCAATGTGTCCCAGGAAAGCCAAAAGGTTGTTACATTGCTCCCTGTTAACCAGAACTCAGCCAATCACCAAAATCTCAAGCAACCAGCAAAATCATTAACTGAGAGTATTTACATTTATCTGGGACCTACTAATACACTGTGGGTTCTGGTTAAGTGAGAGTTAACTGTATTTTGAAAGTTTGCTTTTAGGTTAACAAAGCTATAGGCAAGATAATAGTAAAATGTACCTGTAATTTTTGAAAACTATATAACAGTTAAAAATTAACAAGGCATGTTAGCTAAATTTCAATTATCAAAATATGTTTTGTGAAATATAGTTTGAATTATTCTCATGATATATTTTCTTTAAAAAAGACTTCAATGTAAACTATGTGATATGATAATATATAAAGCTAATAAAGTGCACAGGTAAAAAGTTGAGAGGAATACAATTATTTTAATAACACAATTAGAGGATGCCAGGATGGCTCAGTAGGTTGAGCACTTGTGTTGCAGCCTTGGGGTCTGAGGATCATATCTTGGCCCCAACCCATGCAGATCCACATGCTAAACTGGGGTGTGAACCAGTTCAGTTCTTACCAGGGCAGGCTTCTCATGTGGGAGGTCCCTGGTTTGGCTCCCACCCGGGGTGTGCTTCCCATGTTGGAGGCTCCCAGATTGCAGAATCATGCCTTCCATGTGAGAGGCCCCTGGCCTAGTTCCTACCCTATACAGACCAGTGCCCATCTGTGGATTGAAAGTATATAAAAAACTAATGATGTGCAACTATAGAGACTAATTTGGGCCTTTCTTCTCTCTGTCTGCCTGTCTCTCTGTCAAAAACAATAAAAATAAATATTGTAAAAAAATAATATAATTAAAGATTATTGTAAAAAATGTATTTGTATATTACTTATTTTTTTAATTTTTTTATTGTTAAATTTTTTTGTAGTGATATTGGTTAGTAAAAATTATGTAGGTTCCAGGTGTACAATTATATAGTACATTGTCTATGTGTTGCATAATGTGTTCACCACCCAGAGTGAGTTCTCCTTTTGTCACCATGTATTTGATTCCTCCTTTCTCCTCTCAGATCCCACTGCCCCCTTACCTTAGGTAACCACTAACCTATTGACCATACTCATGAGTTTTTGTTTCTTTGTTGCTTTCAGTTTTATATTCCACATATGTGTGAAGTCATATGATTCTTTTTTTTTTTTCTATTAGGCTTATTTTGCCTAGCATGGTGATCTCCAAGTCCACCCATGCTGTCACAAATGGGAATATTTTATATTTTCTTAAAGCTGAGTAATATTCCATTGTATTTATATACCATAGCTTCTTTATCCATTCATCTATCAAAGGGCACTTTGGTTGTTTCCATGAGTTGACCACCATGAACAGCACTGTGATGAACATTGTGGTTCACAAGGTTTGAGATACTAAGGCTTACAAATTTTGGGGGTAGATACCCAGCAGGCAGATTGCCAAGTCACATGGTAGCTCCATTCCAAATTTTCTTAGGAACCTCCACACTGCCCTCCATAGTGACTGTACCAAATTACTTTTCTACCATCAGTGTAGGAGGGTTCCTTTTTCTCCACAACCTCTCCAGCATTTGTTATTCATAGTCTTGTTGATAATAGCATTCTAACATTTATGAGGTGGTATCTCATAGTGGTTTTTATTTGTATTACCCTAATAACTAATGAAGTTGAACATTTTTTCATGTATCTGTTGGCCATGACTGAAGTGTCTTTTCAGGTCCTCTGCCCTCTACCCCTTTTTTAATTAAATTGCTTGTCTCTTTGTTATTGAGCTCAATGAGTTATTTATATTTTTTAGATATTAGCCCCTTGTTAGAGGTATTGTTTGTAAATATTGTCTCCCATTCAGTTTGTTGTCTTTTTGCTTTGTTGATGGTTGCATTTGCCGTTCAGAATCTTTTTAGGTTGATATAATTTCATTAGTTTCTACTTCCCTTGCTTTTGAGGTCAGGGTCATAAAGTCCTCCATGAACCCAAGGTCCATACGTTTAGTACTGTTGAGTTCTTCTATACAGTTTACTGTTTCAGGTCTCATGTGGAGGTCTTTAGTTCATTTTGACTTCATTTTGGAATATGGTGAAAGTCCACAGCTTATTTATTTTTTTATTTTTTTCTGTTTTTGACAGAGAGAGAGAGACAGAGAGAAACAGAGAAAATGGGGAGAACCCAGGGGGTCTCCATAATTATACATTAGTTCTTGATATAATTTCATTTTACAGATAGGCGTGGGGCTGCACAGGGCAGGGACCAAGACAAGGGCTTCCCTTGTGGGAGGCACACCCCCGCAAGCTGGGAGTCTTCCACATGGGAAGCTCACCCCTGCAAGAACCAAACTGGGGGCACACCCCAGCTCAGTATATGGGTCCACAAGTGTAGAGGACAAGATTTAATCCTCAGACCCCAGAGCCTCAAGGTAAGCATTCAACCCACTGAGCTATTCTGGCATCCCCACAATTCACAGTTTAGATTTATTTTTTTGCAGGTGGTTTTTCAATTATCCAAGCACAATTTACTGAAAGGGCTATGTTTTTCCCAGTGTATGCTTTTTTCTACTTTGTGAAAAAATTATCTGTCTATATACTTTGTTAAATTCTAGGTTTCTGATTCTGTTCCATTGGTCCATATGTCTCTTTTTCCTGCCAAGGGCAAGCTCTTATCATTATTAAAGCTTTGTAGTATAAATTAAAATCAGGGAGAGTGATGCTTCCAACCTTATTCCTTTTTCATGACTTGCTTTGGCAATTTGGGATATTTTGTATTTCTACAGGAATCTGATTATTCTTTTGACTATTTCTTGAAATAATGTTTGTGGAATTTTTATGGAAATTGTGTTAAATTTGTGTATTGCTTTGGGTAATATGGCCATTTCAACTATGTTGATTGATCCAACACATGAACACAGAATATCTTTCCATGTCTTTGTGCCTTTTTCAACTCTTTTTAATAGTGTCTTATAGTTACCAGTGTATAGATCCTTCATGTTCTTTAAGTTTATTCGTAGGTACTTTATTCTTTTTGTGTGATCACAGAAGATTAATTTTCTCACTTCTTTTTCTGAGGTTTTTGTTGTTGGCATATAAAAAATGTAATTGATTTTTGTACATTGATTTAGTATTATGTGACTTTACTGTATTAATTTATTGTTTCTAATAGATACTGGTGGAGTTCTCAGAATTTTCTATAAAAAAAAGTTGGGTTTGAGTTCTTCTCTCCCAAATCTGGGTACCTTTTGTTCCTTTCTCTTGTCTGATTGCTCTGGCTAGAACTACCAGCACAATAATAAATAGCTATGGTAAAAGGAGGCCTCTCTTTCTTGTTCCTGATTTTAGGGCACTAGGTTTCAATGTTTCCTTGTTCAATATGATATTAGCAGATGATTTGTCATACATGGCTTTTATTATGTTGATGCATTTTCCTTATATTTCCATTTTATTTGATGTTCTGATCATAACTGGGTTTGTATCTTGTCAAATATTTTTTCTGCATCAGTTATTATATTCATATAAATTTATCTTTTGTTTTGTTTATGTGGTATATCACATGGAGTAATTCCTGTATGTTTAACTATCCTTGTGCCTCTGGGATGAATCCCACTTGATTGTGGTGTACAGTTTAATGTATTGTTGTATTCTATTTGCTAATATTTTGTTTAGAATTTTTGATATGTGTGTATCAAATATATTGGTCTATAGTTTTCTTATTTTGTGTTATCCTATCCAGGCTTTAGTAATGGGGTAATGTTGGCTTCCTAAAATGAGTTGAGGTGTATTGCCTCTTTTTCAATTTTTTGGAAGAGTCTGAGGAGGAGAGGTGTTAATTCTTCTTTGAAGGCTTGGTAAAATTCAGTGAGACTGTCTGGTCCAGGGCTTTTTGCCTTTGGGGAGGTTTTGTATGATTGTTTTAAGTTATTTACTATAAATTGGTCTATTAACATTATCTAGTTCTTCTAGGTTCAGTTTAGGTATACTATATACCAGGGGTGGCCAACTTTTCTGTATATAAGATCTACTTTTTATCTTAAAAGTCTGTTGCGATCAACTTGTTGTCATAGGCGTAGTCTAAGGGGGAAGAAGGGGTGTGAAATGCATACTATGTTTATACACTGTGTTTCAGTGTAAGGTGCATTCCAGCGAGGTATGGGTAGATAAGTAAAATATATGTTCAAAACTATTTTTTATTTTTTAAATCACTTATTAAGTTTTTGAGATATAGGCTCATGAAGAAAAGAAATTTCCAGACCCAACTTTTGATAGCAGCATTCCATACATGCGGTACCTAAAAAATTCGATTTTCTGACGCCTTTTCAAGATAGCTTTTTACTAACTTAAAATGCAATTTAATTTTTTTATCTACTGCAATGAATAAATTGTACTATTTGTTTGTAAATATGAAAAAGTTGTTATAAAAATGCACAGTATGGCTGATAATTTGATTTCAATATTTCACTTTTGCATTTTTTGGGGGGGCCAGAAAAATTTATCATGAAAGAATAATATGACTTACTTTTTGCTAATCTATCAATAGCTCGCTGAGTACACCTCGTACTGAAATATAGATATACAGCTTATCTACCTACGTAAAAAACAACAACAATAATTATTTAAAGGGCCAAAAAACTCACGTCCAGGGGAATTAAAAGAACATGGATAATTATTAACAATATTTATTAA
>PVKE010044195.1:0-13096 GCA_004027555.1 Craseonycteris thonglongyai | reverse complement strand
GACACAGTATTTGCCTCTAGTAAATCAATAATTGTCATAAATTTTGTGTCTGTTTCCAAATTAGACTGAAAGTCCCTTGAAAGAAGAAACTTTGTCTTTTGACTTTTGCATTTCTATTACTCGCACTGTGCATTGAGCTTAAGAATAATGCAATCTGTGGATGGATGGGTGGGTGGGTGGATGGATGGGTAGGTGGATGGATGGGTAGGTGGATGGATGGGTGGGTGGGTGCATGAAAGGATTTGTTCCCTGTAGCACAAAGTAGCAGAAGACCTTGTAGAGTGTTGCAAAAAATTTCTCATACCAAATGATAATCATCAGATTTATCAGATGTATAACATAAAACCAGCAATTTCTAAATGGCTGATAATATCAAGATATACAAGGCTATCTGGAAAGTATCCAGCCATGTATGTAATATGAAAAATAGAGGCATTTATTGAAGAAGATATGAGATACAGGAATTATTGTACATAGGGCAATGATACCTCAGTCCCCTTCAAAGGAGGCACCCTGGTTTTGTAGCCCCTCTATTGTTCATATTCTTAGGTGTTCTGCTTCCTGCAGGTCTTCCAGAATGTGGGTCACTTTCCATAGATTCCCAACCATCTTGACATCTATGGCATTTGTGCCATACTTTTATTTGCGAAACAGTCTTTGCATCATCCCCACAGAAGCCTTATGAATCATCCAAATAGTTTCTGTGGAGGAATGTTCATGCTTAATGCAAAATTTGATGCAGATTTGTTGCTCTACTCAGTCATTTTAAAGGCAACGGCTCCCAGTACACATTTTCACTCAACAGCGTCTAGTGCTCCCACTGACGTGTACAGCAAAGTCATCACTGTTCACAGATGCAGATTCCCGTCCATTCGCCTTGCCTGTCAGGTGATATGGATGTCATGCAAAAACCATTCTCGGTATATTGACAATGGCTGCATTTTTTTTTTTTTTTTTTTCTGGACAGACCTCGTAGAAGGGGACCAAGAGTAAAACAAATTAGAAGACTTCCTTTTTAAGTACACAGAATTTTAAACTGGTAGAATTCTCAGCAACTGACTAGCACAATGTACTGACTACAAGTAAGGAGACCACTCTGGAATGGTGAGGGAAGTGGCCGAGTTCACACAGTTAGAGGCAGAGCTGGGACCAGAAATCAGAGGCGCTAACTTCAGCCCACAGTTTAGGCTACCTCAGCCATTCAGCGAGCCCTGCACTGAAGTGGCCGTTCCTGGAGGGAGGTACTGGGCAAAACGAGAAACTCAAAGAAAGAAGGCATGAAGGTTGTGTTCAAGGTGCTTACAGTTTAATTGGCAACTAAGCAGTTAGGTAGGAATTCTGGAACGGACGGGGATTGCATCTTTAGGATGTGACATTGGACCTAAGGGGTCTAGGCAGGTAGAGAACACACTGAGGTCTCTGGATTTATAGAAGGGGGTGGGCAGGTAATCCAGGCATGAGGACGTAGATAGAAACGGAAATTCTGCAGGTTTGGATGAGAAAGCAAAAGAGCACCCCCAAAGCAGGCGCTGAGTGCTGCTGAGCAAGGAACCCAGGCAGTGAAGGAAGACACCGGACTTCAGAAGCAACCTGCAGTCATCATGGGGCTCAACACCGAGCAGATGGACAGTGCGGGGGATCTGGGAACAAGAACGCTGATTCTGAGATTCTGAGAGAATCAAGGAATAAAGGAAGGGATGTATGTCAAGAGCTACAAAGCTAGGACAGAAGCAAACAGAAAAAGACAAAAGCAGGGGATGCCGGGATAGTTCACCAGGTTGAGTGCTTGCCTTGCAGCCGTGAGGTCTGGGGATTGAGCCTTGGCCCCCCCGTACAAATCCATATGCTGAACTGTGGCACAGCTGGTACCCCCTGAGCCCTGTGGTGAGGGTTCTTGCCTCAAATGCGGGAGGTGCCCAGTTCGGTTCCTGCCCTGTGTGGCCCCACATCCACTGGTGTGGAATGAAACCATATCACAACGAATGTACAACTGTGGAGACTGCTCTGGGCCCTCCCCCTTCTCTCTGTCTCTGTTTTTCTCTCTAACCTTCTCTCAAACAATAAGATAACTCTTAAAAGAAAAGACAAAAGCATCAGAAATATGATTAAGAAAAAGACCAAAATGTTTAAGTTTGGGTCCTTTAGTTAACAAATTATATCCAAGCTTAGAATGAGGAAATTTCAGTAGTAGAAGCATCTGTGACGATGAAAATGTTCTATATCTGCTGTAATATGGTAACTGTAAGACATATTTAAATTGTTTTATGATCACAAAGAACTGAATGTTCATTTTATATAATTTAATTGATGCAAATTGGAAGTAAATAACCACATATGACCAGTGGCTAGCTATTAGGCTGAGCAGGTAATGAATTCAGTTTACTATAGAGCCATGAAATAAATGCCTAAAGAAAAGGAATAAAAGTCTGTAAGTCATAGGTTCTACATTGTTACACTCTTGTTGTATATTTGCTATTTTCTAGACCACAGTTTTCTCAGTCATTTTGGCACCCAGAAATTCCATTACTATTTCCAAAAGGAACTTTTAATTTGTCTATTAATACCTTGTCATACAGAATTCTAGAAAGGATATGTCACCAACACAAATATACACAAATACAATAAGCTGAAAGCAGATAAACAGAAGTCTTGGAGGGAACACACAATAGTAAGAGACAGTGGAGGACAGACCTTTAGGACAGCACCCAAAAACATGGGCCACAAAATGTGACAACCTGGTGCGACATGCTTGGGAAACTCCGACCTTGACAGTGGCCAGGACAGAGACACATCATGAGCTCTGAGAGCTATGTTACAAAAACACTGGATACCCGATGTTGTCCTTGGACAGAAGTGTGAATATTTTTGTCGGTCAGCTGACCACGGCATGTGACTCTCTTGGAGCTGGATCACTGAGGGTGGGGTGCTCCTGACCCCCGGCTGTAGAAGCAGAAGACCCTGGTTCACAGCAAGGGTGGAAGGAAGCAGGTGTAGAGGGTGAAGGAGACAGGTGGAGACAAAGTAGGGGTCTTTCCCTCTCTAGTCCCGGGACAACAGGAGACACCTCCACCCTCAGTAATAAACTCCTCGTTTCTCAGGATGGAGTTGGTGGGTTCCGTTCCTGTCAGCTATAAGAGTCTTAGTGCAGACAGAGTTCCTTCTATGAGGTGTCACCGTGCTAAAGGGCATGGTCCCCAGCGGTGGCCCCCGAACAATTCTGCATTTGTTTCTGCATTGCCCACCTCTGTGATCTGAGAGGCACCACCCAAAAGCCAGTTTAACAGAAGTAATTCACAGAACTCCATTTCCTAAGTGCTCTCACTGCCCGCTTTCTTCCTCCAGAAAGTGAGAACTAAAATCTTACCCGCCTTACAATGAAGAACAATTAATTTTCCATGTGTTCTCAGGATTCCATGAAACTGTTATCCATGAGCATTCATAAGTTCCAATCTGAAGCTCACTCTGAAACCTCTTGATAAAGCATCAGTTGCCGCAGACTCATCTTACTAGATAAAGAGTGGTGGAAACTGGTCTGTTTTTCACGAGTGTTGGGTTGCAATTTTCACCCACTCCGTGCTGAAGCTAGAAACCTGAATCTTCACCCCGTCCCTCTGCCTGCCTGCCTGCTTTCCTCCTGAGCTCCCTCATCAAGGCCTGTCCAACATGACTCCCAATTGCTTCGGAACCAGCTTGTTCCCTCCCAGGTCCAGTGGCCCCAGCACCACTGTGGGCCACACGGGCACCAGGTCCACATGCGGCCCAGCCCTCCACTCTCGCCCTTGGCCATAGCTCTCTTTCTTGAGCTGGAGTGACAAAATGGACACATGATCGTGCCTCGCCTCCTGTTTTAAGCCTCAAGGGCTTCAGCTTGTCCCAGGCCTTGACAGAAAGGCCCACATCTCTCTTGCCTGTGGTCTCAGGTGCAGGCTGGCTGGGCCTTGCCCACCTTCTGGCATCTTCTCACCCTGATCCACCTGCTTCGGTCTGCTTTCGGTTCCGGAGACCTGGTTTGCCCCCCTCCTGCCTCCAGGTTGGATGTCAGGATGCTTCGTCCCTCACCCCACTCCTGTTTTCTCTACCTCCAATCAAAGGCAGTAACTATACAGCTGTATGAGTGCCGTGATCTGCACGGAACTGTAAGCTCCGTGAGAGCACATGCGTATCGATGCTGCCAACTAGAGTTACCGCCTTGCTCTCCCAGGGCCTGGAATGCAGTGGGTCCTGCTTTCTACACTCTGGCCGTGAAGATAGGTCTGCTTTATCTGGTATTCTAAGTACCCACTTCCTAAAACGCAGAGGGCTACGCAGAAGTCTTGGTCTTTACGCAGGTGATATAAATCGTAGCTTGTCCTCCGATAAGTTGCCACATGCAACATATTTCTTAAAAATGTGACCACGAATATTTTTTTTAATGAAAAATAAGGTCTACTTCTAAGTCAAGAGAAAATTATTTTAAGCTATTTTTATGAATTTTAAAGGATTCTGTAATTAAATGATCCATGTCTACATGAAATAAAAATAGGAAACTTATTAGGGCGCCTCCTATATTATGAATAGTTAATATTTGCAAATTAGAAATCTTTGTCTTTCTAGTCACATAAAGAGAATGTATTCTTACAACAATGGAGAAAGGCCTTCAATTCAAGGTAGTTTTAATTAAATCCCTCGGGCAGCAAAACAGCCCTGTGGACTCTTCTGGAAGAGTATTTCGAACACTCCGAGGCATGTATCTTCCTGGCATCTGGAAAGTAACTTATGGTCCAAGTCCTTAAAAAGGCCTCTGTTGCTAAGCTGACAAATGTGCCTCCCAGCACCTCACCGGTTCCTCCTACAGCACACAATTCACGATTATGAGCAATTAGGTAAAATGCGCATTGTTTTCCCAGGAGACCAGGATGCTGTGGGTGGTTAAATATGCAACTGGGTACTTTTCTGAAATGCTTATTTACTTGAGTCTCTCGGGTAAACAGAACGTCTTGGTTCACAGTTATTATCCCCCTACAGCTTCCACGACCGGCAGCGCTGCTCTAACTTGCCCATAAACACATCATGTGATTTGGGGCTTTGCTCATGAAACCCAGTGACCTGCGCTAGCCTCCTGGCGTAGGGGCCAGGCCTCCTCCCTCCTCCTCCCTCCTCCTCCCTCCTCCTCCCTCCACCAGGCGTTTCTGCCTCACAGGCGGGGTGGAAAATCAGCAGCAGGACTTTGGAACTTCCTCATGATTTAGATCTTGTCTTAGCTGGATGAAGATCTCATTATCAGCTTTACAGCTGTTTTTCTACCTTGATTTATTTTTATTTTTGGATCAGAAGGAAGAATGGCAAAACTGCAGCCTAGAGGTTTGCTTTAGAAAATAACGTTTGAATTGAGCTGTTGTTGATTTATACCAGTGAGCTCTATGCTGCACGTACGTACAGTTAAGCGCACATTATAGGTAATTCCTCCTTCCCTGAAATAATACCCAGTTCCTGAAAGAGAACCTCCTAAAGTGGTATATTAGATAAATAAACTCTGATTCTGGTGGTGGTGTTTCATCCAACATGAGATCTCGGAACAGTCTCTTTTACTACTTGCCTAGTTATGCCTGAGTGATAACAACTCACCAAGAACACAGATTTAACTGATATGAATAATAGAAAGTAAACAGTTTCTAACCGAAGTGAGTGTGCTCAAATTAAAATAGAGACTGAGAAACCCAAAGAAAAAGTTGTTTTGAGTTGTTTTAGAGGGTGAAGTTCCCCTCTCCCCACTTTTGTTCTACTTTGAGGTCCTGCTAAAAATATTCCCAAACACAGTACTTGAATAATAGCAAACTCAAGTTTCCCTTCTATATCAATTACATGGGGCAATTAAAATTTGGTTTTCACCATTTAAAATATGTTATTTTAATTATAATAACAATACAAAATAGGTAGTCCTTTTATTTTATTCTTCCAAAAATATAATGTGTAGAAAATTAAACCATTTTAAACAGAATTTCTGCCATGACTTGAGGACTATAGACCTTCTGTTTTGCCTCATGGGATCTTGCAAAGTAAGTACTAAAGTAGGATCCACAGTTAATATACCAGTCCCAACTTAATGCATATTGTTGCTTTATGCACATTTCACTCTGTATTAAATAATCTTTGAAACCCCGTATGGATAACCCCTCCCTATGATTCCACAGAACACAGTTTGATAACAACTACTATAAAGACACCACATAGAGACTAGGGTGTAGTATAACTTGCATATCCATTAATACGTTCTTCCTTCTCTTATGGAATTGATTATGGTTTTTACTCCGAGTCTGACGAATTTCACCTCTTGGTTGAGGGGCCAATAGTCAAGGATCATAGCATGTCTGAGGTAGAAGAGGTCCTAGAGATAAAATTAATTTTCATGAATAAAAGGTGGAAAGGAAAAATTAGCTTTGGCATTAGAAAGATTTATGCTTAAATTTAGCTTCTGAGAACCTTAGTTTTTCTCACTTGCAAAATGGAACTATCAATAACAGAATCATTATAAATCATTAAAATAAGGTCACCTGCGCAAAAGCCCTGCCCCAATATCCAGTAGCCAGTAAGTGATTTGATCAAATTAACTAGGTGTTTAGTTAGTGGTAGAATCAGCACCAGCCCTACAACTTCTAGTTCAGCACTATTTCTACAACAGGAGTCTAATTTGAGAAACAAATTCAAGTTAACTAACAAATGAACCTTATAGGTCCCACGGAACAAATTTCCTGCAAACTGTTACCACGTCCCTTAGAAGAATCAGCATGGCAGAAAAAATTTAAAAATAATGTCACTCAGAGACAAAGCCATAAACGTTAGCCATTATATTCCAGATAAACCTCTTAAGGATGTAACAGATTTACTTACGAAATGTAACACAATAGAGAAATAAACCCTGTTAGAAGTCACCACTTTTTAGGCAACTGAATTATTTTAAATTACATTTCTTTAAAGGTTACTGTACGAATGATGATTGTGATGTTGTCTGGCTTGGGGGTGGGAGTGAGGTAGGTGGGAGTCCTCTAACTGGGGCGTCAATGGCCATGGCACCCCCATATGGCACCCCAATACTCAGGGGTGAGTAGAGTGGAAGCTCCGCACAGAAACTCAGCGCTAGAACCTCTATATTATTTCTGTCTTTGGTGACACCATTCCTGAAAATGAATTGTATATCTGAGTTATGTTTTCCAGTAGGTATGTTAAAAAATGTATGTGTTTTATTTATTTTTTAATAACTAGTTTAGAAGACTAGATAAATGGCTTTGTTTTTTCTACTCTATTCAAGTATAATTTATTTAATTAACAATAGTTTTGTAGTGAAAGATGAGTTATGCTTAAAACTCATATAAATAAGCATTTATTTATATGATACTTGAACATACTTCTGGTACTTGAAATGACTGAACATTAAGGTGGGTTCCTAAACAAAGTTAGGATATTCCCTCAAGGGTATAGGGCTTAAAATGGGCTGATTTAAAACAGGGCTGATATGTACCACCTGTTTTGGATGCATCTGAAATAGGGTAAAGCTGAAAATTTCAGAGTGTGTCTCATACACTAGAAAAGTACTTTGAAAGTTTTTTTTTTGTTCTTTTTTAAGATTTATTTTTATTGTTTTTGACAGAGAGAGAGAGAGAGAGAGAGAGAGAGAGAGAGAGAGAGAGAGAGAGAGATACAGAGACAGAGAGAAGGGGGAGGGCCCAGAACAGTCTCCATAGTTGCACATCATTGGTTTTTCCACATAGTTTCATTCCACAGGTGGGCATGGGGCTGCACAGGGCAGGAACTGGGCCGGGGTCTCACCCCAGTGAGAATTGAACTGGGGACACTCCCCAGCTCAGCATATGGGTCCACACAGGCCGGGGCCGGGATTCGATCCTCGGTCCCCAGGGCTGCAAAGTGAGCACTTAACCCAATGAGCCATCCCGGCCTCCCCTGAAAGTTTGAATTACATATGCATGTATATTTTATAGATTTTTTTTTAAAATTTTTATTTATTTATTTTATTGTTTTTGACAGAGAGAGTGAGAGAGAAATACAGAGACAGAGAGGGAACTGAACTGGGGGCACTCCCCAGTTCAGCACATGGGTCCACACGGGCCGGGGCTGGGATTTGATCCTGGGTCCCTGGCACTGCAAAATGAGCAGGTTAACCCACTGAGCCATCCTGGCTTCCCCTATTTTATAGATTTTATAAAATATTTTGTAGACTTACAGTATCATGATGTAAAATGTAAATTTCTTTCTTTCTGTAGGCAGCAGTCAAAAAAGTTTGAAATACACTGCTCCAAATCAATGTTCTACAAAATTTTGGTTGGGAACCTCTATCAGTTAAAAAAAAAAAAAAAAAAAAAAAAATTGAATATGAATTTCAATATTGACTTAATACAAATCTTGCTACTATTTTATGTACATTTAAATACACATATAAAGGATGATACAGAAAGTGAATAGAAATAGGAGGTGTAACATTTTCTTCCTGCACTACACAGCAGATGGCTTCTTTTAGTGTACCTCTCAATGTTTTTAGAGCACTGTAATTCAAATCTCATACTACCTACCGTATTTGTTCAATACTGAGCTTGATGACAGTCCAAAAGCACTTATGGGACATTACTCCTTGATGGCATATTCAGAATAGAAAAATGTTGAGAAAGGACCTAAAAGTTACACCAACAACCTAGTTAAGGCAGCCCACTGAGGCTATCAGTAAAAGAAGAGAAATATTAAATAATGGAAGCCTCATTAATGCAACTATACATATTCCTATATATATCCCCTTTGTAAAAGACTGGATTAGAAAATCTGGTTATGCATAGTGAATCTACTTTCAGACTTTCAATAAGAACTTCTATCAATAACTTTTAAAGTCTTTTTAGAGGATTATACTTAGGCACTGCTTTATACTTCTTATACTGCTATTACTATTTCCTGTTTCATAGAAATTAATTATTATTTTATTTATTTATTTATTTAAGATTTATTTTTATTGTTTTTGACAGAGAGAGAGAGAGAGAGAGAGAGACACACACACACACACACAGAAACAGAGACAGAGAAGGGGAGGGCCCCGAACAGTCTCCATAGTTGCACATCATCGGTTTTTCCACATAGTTTCATTCCACAGGTGGGCGGGGCTGCACAGGGCAGGAACTGGGCCGGGGTCTCACCCTGGTGAGAACTGAACTGGGGGCACTCCCCAGTTCAGCATATGGGTCCACACGGGCCGGGGCCGGGATTCGATCCTTGGTCCCCAGGGCTTCAAAGTGAGCGCTTGACCCACTGAGCCATTCCGGCTTCCCCAGAATTAATTATTTTGATTATCTGTTAATGTGCCAGTGTAGAAAATGCCAAAGAGAAAATTTTATTTTCACTTTTTAGCCATGGAATCTCAATTAAACCTAGATTACAGCCTCAGGTTTCTTGCCAGAGTCATATTATATCTAGAATAAATTCTGAAATCAGGGTCTATAAGTGATGGTGATTGGGTGGCTATCATATACAGAGCATATATGATCCCTGTCGTCTATCGGGAACTGTGCCATTCCTTCCCAGACACAATCTCATTCAGTTCTCTCTGAGTTCAGACTTCCTTTCATTTTAGATGAGGAAATGAGCTGAACACCTGGTAGAGCAGGTCTGGAATTGGATCAGTGCCAAATTGGTGCCGGCCCATGATCCCAGAATCATGGGTGTGCCCCCAAACCTGCTGCTTGGAAGCTGACCCACCCACACTCCAAAGGAAGACCTTTTTGAAGAGACTGCCAGGTGTCGGCCAAAATTTTTCTCCTCTGTACCTAGGTGCTCATCTGGACTTCATTTCCCAGGCTCCCTTGTAGCTAGTAAGTCCACATGGCTATGTCCAGGCCAACAAAATGAAGACATGGTGCCATTCCCATGCTTGGCATTATGAGAAAGATGCCCATCTCATGGATCATTTCTTGCTCCTCTGCCAGCTGGACCCAGAATCGGGCGTCTGTCTGACCACACAGATAGTGGTCAGTTCAAAGGAATGGCAGAGCCAAAACAGAGCAATAGCACTTTGAAGAAACCCAGCCAGCCCCCTAAAACCCTGCTCCAGCTACCCGGCAAGAACTCAGCTGCATTTGCGTACAAATCATGACATTTTGAGTTCTGTTGGTCACAGCAGTTTAGCCCACGATGAGCAGGAAAACTCCTGTTAGAGGCCCCACTTTGTGACAATCCACCTGGCAGAACCTAGCACCGGGACAGGGCTGCAGATGCCATTCTCAGCACCTCCATCTCAGGGACTATATTCTTATTGTTACAAAGGATGGACAAGTTCAGAAGGTCCTCTCTGCCATGTGTGAGTGAGTCAGGTCCCTGCACTCCGCATGTGGCTGGGGTTGGCGTGTGAGAAACCAGCGCACACTGAGCAGGGGGGAAGCTGGGTGTGTGTTGGAAGGGAGGGTGATGGAGAACAAGACATACCTCCAGAAACACCAGGTCCTTAAACCATTTGCAGTAGAACTCACACATAAGGGTCATGTTCCACAGACCATCTCTGACTTGGATGGTGCCAAGTATTTGTTTTCGGAACCTAGAAGGCAGCTGTCCTGGACTGAATGGTGGCTCTCAAAAATTCACAGGTTGGGGCCCCAACCCTCAGTACCTCCCAATATGACTGTGTTGGGAGATAGGGCCTTACAGGGGCAACTCGGTCACAGTGAGGCCTTCAGGGTGGGCTCCGGTCTCATCTGACTGGTGTCCTCACAGGAGCAGGAGATCAGCACACACAGGGGACACCATGGATGCACACACAAGGGGACAGCCCTGCGAAGAGGCAGCATGAGGGCGGCCGTCTGCAAGCCAAGGAGAGAGGCCTCGGAGGACACCGAAGCCGCCAGCACCCTGACCTTGAACTGCCGGCCTCCAGAGCTGTGAGAAAATCCGTGTCTGCTGCTGAAGCCGCCCAGTCTGTGGCATTTGATCATGGCAGCCCTAGCCAACTGACACAGTGGCCAATCACCAAAGCACTGTCACAGGCGGAACCACAAGAATGAGCTGTTCCTGGCAGTCGGAGGGGAGAGGAGGGGAGCGAGGGAGATTGGGAACGATGTCAGATGCAATAGCTCTCCCCTGAACACTGTTCACGCTCACCTCCTTCCAGTACTTCCACTGCTTTTCATAGTCACCTTTCCCTCTTTACATCTAGAATTCCAAGACAAAGGATTTCTGTAAAGGCTTCAAAAGCAGAAAATATAGGAAATTGGTGTTTTCCAAACTCCTAAATGGAGTCAGTCATAGAACATACAAGGTGACCCAGAAGGTGTTCAGAGTTTACTAGAAATATAGGATGTAAGTGCTTAGTACAGGCACTATCTATCTATCTCCATGTTGACATCAGAATATTAAACCACTCTTCCTCTTGGTAAATTGGTACGCGTTTAAAACATTAAGTTGTTGCACTGTCCTGCTTAGGAAACCAAATGATATAAACTCTCATGAATATGTAAACCAGCCCCTCTGAGCACATTATTAATTATTGCAAAGGTAATTGGAGGTCAGCAGCTCATAGCAATTTCCATGCGTGAAGTCTCATTAGTAGAAGGCATCACAGCCTAAGGAAGTTTTATCACAATTTCTGTGCACGCACGCGTGTGCGTGTGCTTTAAGTAGCCAAAGTGACATGCAGAGCTGAACACGGCAGCGGCACGCACTGGGTGAGGCCTGTGGCTGCTGATGGGGAAGGAGTGAGTAATGACAGCAAACCCTGGGCAGCTGGAACAGCTTTTTAAAAACCACACCTGTCTGAATCAGGACATGCGAACTTATAATCCAAAGCAATTTCTGTCCCAACTGAACTTAAATTTTCTTCACGTTGAGGCCACGGATGGCTCTGATTTCTTTGAAGTAAAGTGACCGGCTCTGGAACTCTGTGGCCCCTGACAACACAGTGCACACAGCCCTTCCCGAGACACTGGCGAGACCGTGAGAAATCCAGCCCATCGTGCCCAGGACACTCTGCCCACAGCCTCCCGTGAGGTGGTTCTCAGCAACGGAAATGCTCCTGAATAAGCCGGGGACAGAAACACCCACAAGGGAAATGCAGATGGAGCTGCTGATGGTGGAACGTGGAACTACTAACAAATGGGAGCATACCGTATTTTTCACTCCATAAGACGCACTTTTTCCCGCAAAAAAAGTGGAGGGAAAAGTGTGTGCGTCTTATGGAGCGAATACTGCGAAGAAGAGTGCACGTTGGGGACCTTAATGCTGCCGTGGGGAAGCCTGCAGCCGGATCAGAAAGCAGGGACTGCGTGGAAGGAGAGCGGGCCCAGGCAGGTCAGGTGCGGCTTATGGAGCGAAAAGTAGTTCAGAGGCCGAGCTGTGCTTTTTACAATTCAGCATTCTCACGGAAGACTCTTCCTCTCACCCCATTGTGATATGTTCGATCTCCTTGTCCAAGTAATTCTCCATGGCCCCTACTACGGTTTGCTTTTGACCTCTGACTGTGAACTCAAAATTTATCTGATGAAAATATAATAATAAAAGGAATTTTTCACATCCGATAGCAACAAAGATGAGGATCATAACAACAAACATAGCCATTACCTAGTGCGATTAACCAAATAGACGAATATACATCAGCACCTAGAATAACAGTCCTGAATATTGACATACTGGGGGCATTATTCAGAGTTTTCTGACTCGGGGAGTACCTGGAATCTAGATGTCTCTGGTGAGGGAGGGAAATTTGGCAAAAATATTCCAAGCATCGATTTGCAAGTTAAAAGCAGGCACAAAGCTTTATCGTTTGTAGGTGGAGACAATGTGGGAAAAAGCGAGGGGATGAGCATCATGCCAGTCAAGACAACAGCTGCATTGAGGCAGGAGGGAGGAGGTGGGGGGCTCGGGAGGGGACAGGGCGGCTCTGGGATGGTGCTTTACCCCTTTTCTTGGCCTGGGGGTGGTGACAGAGTTAGGTGACCAGATGTTAACATTGGTAAAGCGGGACACCATTGACCGGGGTGGGGGTGGGGGGGCGGTTCTTGATTAAAAATTGGGTCTATCTCCCGCCGTTCCCTAGCTTGTCGTGCATTCTTTCCAAAAATCGAGACTTTTTTAAAACGCC
>PVKE010044194.1:0-13097 GCA_004027555.1 Craseonycteris thonglongyai | reverse complement strand
AGACATGTCATAGTCCCCAATTAGAGAACACAGATTAGGAACAGACAGATGATTGAACCACGTTCATAGGGGGTCCAG
Organism: Craseonycteris thonglongyai; assembly: GCA_004027555.1. NCBI lineage: Eukaryota > Metazoa > Chordata > Mammalia > Chiroptera > Craseonycteridae > Craseonycteris > Craseonycteris thonglongyai. The sequence goes on along the minus strand of PVKE010044194.1, from coordinate 13,019 downwards.
TGGGTTGGAGCTGCAATGGCGAGGAGGAAGGACAGGATGAGAGAGACAATCTCAATGGCTGCCAAAAACCAGGGTGGGCAGATAGTGGTAGCAGGCATCAGACCGTCTGGGGGGACAGGTCTGTTGGTTCAGGGACTGGTGAGGCAGCTGGACCCTGGCAGGAGAGTTTCAACATGGTTGGGTTTAAGGGGTGGGATGACCAATTTCCCTGGTCAGGAGCCAGTTTCAGGTGAGAGACGTGATACCAGGAAGGGTGGCCCAAGAGTTTGACAGCAGTGAGGGTGGTGAGGACAACAGTGTGCGGTCCTGTCCACCGGGGTTTCAGAGAGCAGTGTTGAGATCCTTAAGAAAAAACACTGTCCCCGGGTTGCAAGGGGAGAGAGAAGGAGTTGGGGCCACTGACTGCTGGCAGGTGGCGGTCAGTGTGTTCCCTGAGGAGGTGATGGAGCAAAGACAGGTAAGGGAGGTAGAAAGCCAAAATGAGGGGCTGAACCAAGAGGTCGTGGTTAACAAGGAAGGGCCGACCATAAGGGGCTGAGGGCAGTGGGGGCCCGAGGAACCACCCGAATCCTGGTCAGGGCCAAGGGAAGGAGATTGGGCCAAGAGGTTTGGAGCTCTAGAGTGAGCTTAGTCAAATGATCTTTCAGGATCCCCTTAGCTTGTTCCACCTTAACAGAAGATTGGGAGTGGCAGGGGATGTGCAGTTTCCAGGTGATTCGGAGGCCTTCCGAGACCTGTTGTACAACCTGAGCAGTGAAGGCCGGGCCGTTGTCCGACTGGATGAAGGCAGGGAGACCAAATCGTGAAATGACTTGTTCTAGGAGGATGGTTGTCACCATATCTGCAGTTTCCTTAGTGGTAGGAAAGGCCTTGATCCAACCTGAAAAGGTATCAACCATAGTGAACCAGTATTAAAAATGTCTGACTTGGCATGTGGGTGAAGTCAGTTTGCCAGTCCTCACCAGGCTGATGTCCATGCATCTGATGAGTAGGGGTCCTGGCTGGTAGGTGGGGCAGGCCATATGGGCCTTTTGGATTAGCATCCCTTAGTCCTGGAAAGTGAAAGAGAGGGTCCAGAAAGCGGAACATTGCCTTCGGAACAATGTGTAAGGAGTGTGGACATCAGACAGGAGGGTTTCAGCCTGTGCCTGTGGGAGAGCAATTTCATTACCTATGAAGATCCAGCCCTTATCTGCCATATGGCTATTATGCCATAACAAGGTGACTGTTTTTTTCTTCAGAGGAGTAGGCAGGCTGAGTAGGGGTGGTCAGGAAAGGTATGGGGGCAGGGAAAGGACCCGAGGTGAGGGAGCGGGCCACGGAATCGGCCCATGAGTTGCCTGTGCCATTGGGTCCCCAGAGGATTGGTGCCCCCTGCAATGGATAATTGCCATTTTGGAGGGTAGCTGGTGGGCTTCAAGGAGTTTAGAGAGAAGGGTGGCTTTTTGAGAGGTGGTACCCTCAGGCAGGGGGTTGGCCTCATGTGTGGAAGAGGCACTAACCACTGCACAGGCCGCCCTGCTATGGCCCAGGGCCAAGCAGGGAACTGCTGTCCACAAAAAGAGTGAGGTCGGGGTGTTCCAAGGGGCAGTTAAAGAGCCCCTGGCGGGGGGAGCTCAGGGCCTCAATGGCCTGAGGGCAGGAGTGTGAAGGGTGGGATAGGTGGGCAGTGGCTGGCAAGAGGGAAGCCGGGTTAAAGGGAGGGGAAGGATATAGGGAGATGGTAGGATCTTCGATGAATAGGAGATGAAATTCCTGAAGGGACCTAAGAGGGAGAGACATTTGTGTCCCAAAAGGTCCATCAACCTGTAGGAGTAAAATACTGAGATAGGCAGAGCCAGGGTGAGTTTTAAAGCTTTTGGTAAGCTCGGCTGCAGCCGCCAAAACCCAGAGACAGGGCTGCCATCCCCGGACTGTGGGGTCCAGCTGTTGGGAGAGGTAGGCCAGTGGCCGATGTGAAGGGCCCAGTGTTGGGCCAGGAGGCCGGTGGCTATGCCATGGCGTTTATCTGTGAACAGATGAAAAGGACGATCGGGGTTACGTAGCGAAAGAGGAGGGGACGAGACCAAGGCATCCCTGAGAGCTCTGATAACTTGGCGGACGTCGGAGGGGGAAGTGAGTGGTCCTAAGGGTGCGTCCTTGGTTGCCAGGTAGTGTGGTCAGGCAAGAAAGGCAAAGTTGGGAACCCAATGTTGGAAGAACACAACTAGCCCCAGAAAAGAAAGGATCTGACCTGCCGTTCCTGGTGGTTAAAGCTCTTGGCTGGCCTGAGTGCAATCAGTTAAGGCTTTTGGATGTCAGGGTGAGACAGATGCCTAAATGTGTGACAGAGGCAGAGGACAGTTGGGCCTTGGCTGGAGAGACTTGATAGCTATGTGAACCCAGATAATTAAGGAGAGAGGCAGTGTGTGTTGGGGATGCATTCAGAGAAGGGCTGCACAGAAGGAGGTTACCCACATATTGAAGTAGAGTGCTTGGATTCAGGGGGCAGGAGGTGAGATCCTGGGTCAGGGCCTGCCCAAACAACTGTGGGCTGTCCTGAAAGCTCTGGGGAAGAACTGTCCATGTCAGCTGCTGAGCTGCATGGGTGTCTGGGTCCTCCCAGGTGAAGGCAAAGAAGAAGTATGAATCTGGGTGTAGGGGGACTATGAAGAAAGCGTCCTTAAGATCCAGGACAGTGAAACGAGTAGTGGACGGTGATATATGGGAAACAAGAGTACAGGGTTTAGGGACTACTGGATGAAGGGGGACCACAGCCTCATTAAAGAGGCGGAGGTCTTGAACCAGGTGGTAGTTCCCTGAGGACTTGCGGACTGGCAGGATGGGGGTGCTGCAGGGGGAGTCAGTGGGGATAAGGAGGCCTTGTCCAAGGAGCTGGGGAATGATAGGTTTAAGTCCCCTGCGGTGGGCCTCAGAAATGGGAAATTGAGGGCGACAGAGAAATTAGGTGGGGTCTTTTAGTCGGATGCAAACAGACTGGTGGTGGGTAGCAATGATAGGTTTGGAGGTGCCCCAGACCTTTGGGTCTACTTTGGGCGCAGCGGAGGATAAGGGGTTTGGGAGGTAACAGGCCCAGTTGTAGACTGAATGAGGGGGAGGAGGAAGTGAGAAGAGGAAGCTTTGGGGGAGAGCTGGAGCGTGGCTCCCAGGCGGTGGAGAATGTCCCTGCCGAGGAGGGGGACAGGACAGGAGGGTATGACTAAGAATGAGTGGGTAAAGGCACGGCCTTCTAAAGAGCAGGAGAGGGGAGATGTCTGTGAGGGGAGAGAGGGCGTCCCATCGATACCCATGATCGAGACCTGGGAAGGGAGGAGAGGCCCGGAGTGAGTAGGCAGAACAGAGTAGGCAGCCCCCGTGTCCACCAGAAAGGAGATGGACTTACCCGCTACCTGCAGTGTTACCCTGGGCTCAGCAAGGGTGATGGGGTCCTCGAGTCTGGGCATCGTCAGTCGTCGGCCAGCCCCAGGAGTTCAAGCGAAGCCATCGCCTGGCCTGCCTGCCCCCCACGTAGAGTCGTGGAGGGAGGGGCGGCCAGGGGGCAGTCGCTTTTCCAGTGGCCCAGTTGCTTGCAAGCAGGGCAAGGCTTGGTGGGCAGCCTGGGGCAGGGCACTGATGGGACCAGTGGCCTTCTTTGCCACATTTGAAACAGGCTCCAGGCAGAGCACTGCATTTCGAAGGTTTCCCCAGGTTCCATCCGCTGGAACCAGCCGGCCTCAGGGCAGCCCCTAGGGCTTGGGTTTGGAGCGCCACATACTGTTGCATCCGAGCCTGCCGGCTGGATTCGGCTACTTCGTCCCAGGTGGAAACATTTTAACTGCCATATTTACCAGGTCTCGAACAGGGGCCTGGGGTCCCTGTTTTGCCCATTTAATATCAGGGGCAGATTGAGTGCTAAAATAGGTAGCCAGTACCGTGGCCCCTGCAGGGGCAACCAGGTGCAGGCGGGTATAGAGGGTTAGAGCCTCAGTGAGGCGGTTAAGAAAGACTGCGGGATTTCTGTCCAGGCCTTAAGTCATTTATTGGTTATTTCAGGCGGCTGTGATGGCAGCGGCAGGCAGGTGGGGAGGTCCAGCCTCCCCGGAGTCGCCATCTTTACACAAAGGGAGGGGGGGCTTCCCTAAGGCGGGAACCACCATCTTTAACAAAGGGGAGTTAGAGAAACTAACTCAAGGGAGAGGAGGGAATAGTAGGTCCAAAGGGGACCGGTGGAGCAGGCTGGGTTGGCCCAAAGTATGGAGGAGGAATGGGAGAGTCAGGTCTGAGAGGAGGGGAAGTGAGAGTTTCTGGGGGTTCGGAGAGCGGTGAGGGGTCGGAGTCCAGAGAGGAGTTGGTTGAGAGAGGCAGAGGGAAGGACGGGGAGAAGGACGGGAGTGCAAATCCCAGTGTGGTTAAAAGTGCCTGAACATAAGGAACCGCCGAACATATGCTCGTCCTGCACCATTAATTATTCGAGATCAGTGGGGCTGTTGAAAGCAAACGTCCCCTCGGGGGGCCAAATGGACTGATTATCTAGAGGATATTGAGGCCAAGCCCGAGTAGAGAGAAACAGGAGCCTGTTTACGGCTGAGTTCCTCGGAGAGTCCGAGATTGGCAGGATTAGTGAGGAGACACCCCAGGGGCGTCTTCGGGTCGGATTTGGACTCGGTGTTCCCCATGGCCAACCAGTCTCAGAGTGGTGAGAGAGAGATAGGCGTCCCTAATCCCTCGTCTCTGGCCACGGACGGAAACGGAGAGGTGCCTCAGACTTGTGAGTTCACCTCGCCGAGAGGACGAACGGATGATCTGGACGTCTCCAGATGATCCGCCGTCCGGAAGGACAACGGGGAGTCCCTGACGTGGCTGTGGTTAAATGGACAGGGACCCCAAAACGGCTGAGACTGGTACGCCAGGGGAAGGAGGGACTTACCCCGAATAGACGGATCGAGTGCCCCGATCGGCGGTCCCTGGTCGTTCCCAGAAGGGAGAGGAGCAGCTCACACGGTTGCCCACGGAGTCTATCTCCTCCCGGGTTTCGGCACCAAATGTAAGGAAGCGACATGGGAGATCGAGTGGCTAATCAAATGCGAGCCTTTATTGGGGGTGGGGGGCTCCCAGGCGACATCCTACGGTCCGAGGGAAAAGGTCTGGGCCGAAGAATGCGTGCGCGGGGAAGGGAGTGAGGAGGTTAAATAGGGCTCTGGGGTCGGGGAGAGGCGGATCAGGTTGCCAACGGAAGTCCCGCCTTTGAAAGTTCCCAGACAGGTTACAGACAGGCCCCCAAGGCCCACCGACCTTACAAATCCCACTGCTTATATCAAGGAATTTCGCTACCTCTCTCAGGCATACAACCTGATCTGGCAAGATGTCTTTGTTATTTTATCCTCTACTCTCAATCCTGATGAAAGGGATCGCATTCAAACTGCTTCTAGGGCTCATGCAGACCAGGTCCACTTACCGATAACACCATGCCCACAGGGGCCCTGGCGGTTCCCTCTGCCAACCCAGGCTGGGACTACCAGGCTGGTCAGGATGGCCATCAGCGCTGTGACCAGATGCTGCAATGCCTTCTGGCTGGTATGCAGGCGGTCTCTAATAAGATAGTCAATCTTGACAAACTTAGGAAAATAATTCAAGGCCCCGACAAAAATCCGGTTGTCTTTCTTAACTGCCTCACTGAGGCTCTAACCCTCTATACCTGCCTGGACGCAGCCACCTCATCAGGGGCCATGGTACTGGATACCCATTTTAACACTCAATCTGCCCCTGCTAAAACGGGCAGAACAGGGGTCTCAAACCCCTGTCCGAGACCTAGTAAATATGGCATTTAAAGTGTTTTATGCCTGGGAGGAAGTAGCAGAATCTAGCCATCAGGCTCGGATGCAACAGAAGGTGGCGCTCCAAACCCAAGTCCTCACAGCTGCCCTGAGGCCGGCTGGTTCCAGTGGACAGAACCTGGGGAAACCTTCTCTACACAGCACTCCTCCTGGAGCCTGTTTCAAATGCGGCAAAGAAGGCCACTGGTCCCATCAGTGCCCCTGCCCCAGGCCACCCACCAAGCTTAGCCCTGCTTGCGAGCAACCGGGCCACTGGAAAAGTGACTGCCCCCTGGCCACCCCTCCCTCTACACCTCTACGTGAGGGGCAGGCAGGCCAGGCGATGGCTTTGCTCAAACTCCTGGGGCTGGCCAACAACTGACGATGCCCAGACTCGAGGACCCCATCACCCTTGCCGAGCCCAGGGTAACACTGCAGGTAGCGGGTAAGTCCATCTCCTTTCTGGTGGACACGGGGGCTGCCTACTCTGTTCTGCCTATTCACTCCGGGCCTCTCCTCCCTTTCCAGGTCTTGATCATGGGTATTGATGGGTCGCCCTTTCTCCCCTCTCTTGCTCTTTAGAGGGCTATCCACTCCTTTTTGGTCATACCCGCCTGTCCTGTCCCCCTCCTCGGCAGGGACATTCTCTACCGCCTGGGAGCCATGCTTCAGCTCTCCCCCAAAGCTTCCTCTTCTCACTTCCTCCTCCCCCTCATTCAGTCTACAACTGGACCCGATACCCCCCAAACCCCTTATCCTCCGCTTCCCCCAAAGTAGACCCAAAGGTCTGGGGCACCTCCAAACCTATCATTGCTACCCACCACCAGTCCGTCCGCATCCGGCTAAAAGACCCTACCTAATTTCCCTCTTGCCCTCAATTTCACATTTCTGAGGCCCACCACCGGGGACTTAAACCTATCATTTCCCGGCTCTTTGGCCAAGGCCTCCTATCCCCACTGACTCCCCCTGCAACACCCCCACCCTTCCAGTCTGCAAGTCCTCAGGGGACTACTGCCTGGTTCAAGACCTCCGCCTTAATTAATGAGGCTGTGGTCCCCCTTCATCCAATAGTCCCCAACCCCTATACTCTTCTTTCCATATACCCCCATCCACTACTCGTTTCACTGTCCTGGACCTTAAGGACGCTTTCTTCACAGTCCCCCTACACCCGGATTCATACTTCCTCTTTGCCTTCACCTGGGAGGACCCAGACACTAATATGGCTCAGCAGCTGACGTGGGCAGTTCTTCCCCAGGGCTTTTGGGATAGCCCACATTTGTTTGGGCAGGCTCTGGCCCTGGATCTCACTTCCTGCTCCCTGAGTCCAAGCACTCTACTTCAATATGTGGACGACCTCCTTCTATGCAGCCCTTCTCTGAATGTATTCCAAACACACATTACCTCTCTCCTCAATTATCTGGGTTCACATAGCTATCGAGTCTCTCCAGCCAAGGCCCAACTGTCCTCTGCCTCCGTCACATATCTAGGCATCTGTCTCACCCCGACATCCAAAAGCCTTACCTCTGATCGCACTCAGGCCAGCCGAGAGCTTCAATTTACAGAAACGGCAGATCAGATTCTTTCTTTTCTGTAGCTGGTCGGGTTCTTCTGCCATTGGGTTTCCAACTTTGCCCTTTTTGCCAGACCACTCTACTTGGCAGCCAAGAACACACTCTCAGGATCACTCACTTCCCCCTCCGAGTCCGCTGAGCTTTCACAACTCTCAGGAATGCCTTGGTCTCTTCCCCTCCTCTTTCGCTACCTAACCCCAATCGTCCTTTTCATCTGTTCATAGACAAATGCCATGGCATAGCCACCGGCCTCCTGGCCCAACCCATGGGCCCTTCACATCAGCCACTGGCCTACCTCTCCCGACAGCTGGACCCCACAGTCCAGGGATGGCAGTCCTGACTCCAGGCTTTGGCGGCTACAGCCGAGCTTACCAAAGAAGCCTTAAAACTAACCCTGGCTCTGCCTATCTCAATATTTTCCTCCCACAGATTGACAGACCTGTTGAGACACAAATGTCTCTCTCTCTTTGGTTCATCCAGGCTCCAGGAATTCCATCTCCTGTTCTTCAAAAATCTTATCATCTCCCTATATCCTTCCCCTCTCTTTAACCCAGCTTCCCTCTTGCCAGCAGCTGCCCACCTATTCCACCCTTCACACTCCTGCCCTCAGGCCATTGAGGCCCTGAGTTCCCCCCGCCAGGGGCTCTTTGACCACCCCCTCCCCCCCCAGAACACCTCGACCTCACCTTTTTTGTGGATGGCAGTTCCATGCTCTGCCCTGATGGCCATCGCAGGGTGGCCTACGCAGTGGTTAGTGCCTCTACCACACTTGCGGCCAACCCCCTGCCTGAGGGTACCACCTCTCAGAAAGTTGACCTTATAGCTCTCACTCGGACACTCCACCTCTCCAAGGGCCAGAGAGTTAATATTTATACAGACTCTAAATAATCTTTCCTGATCATCCATTTTCAATCAATCTTATTGAAAGATAAAGAGTTCCTAACAACAAAGGGGTCACCAGTCATTAATGCCACCCTTATCTCTAAACTCCTTGAAGCCCACCAGCTACCCTCCAAAATGGCAATTATCCATTGCAGGGGGCACCAATCCTCTGGGGACCCAATGGCACAGGCAACTCATGGGCCGATTCCGTGGCCCGCTCCCTCACCTCGGGTCCTTTCCCTGCCCCCATATTTTTCCTGACCACCCCTACTCAGCCTGCCTACTCACCCAAGGAAACAGCCACCTTGTTAAGGCAGAATGGCCATGTGGCGGATAAGGGCTAGATCTTCGTAGGTAATAAAATTGCTCTTCCACAGGTACAGGCTGAAACCCTCCTGTCTGATGTCCATAAGTCCTTATATATTGGTTCGAAGAATATGTTCCACTTTCTGGACCCTCTCTTTCACTTCCCAGGACTGAGAGACTCTATTCAGAGGGTCCATAGGGCCTGTGTAACATGCTCTACTGTGACCACCCAGGGAGGAATGCGATCATGGACCCCTACTTATCAGATGCGCGGACATCAGCCTGGCGAGGTCTGGCAAATTGACTTCACCCACATGCCAAGTCAAACATTTTCAATACTTGTTCGCTATGGTTGATACCTTTTCAGGTTGGATCGAGGCCTTTCCTACCACTAAGGAAACTGGATACGGTGGCAACCATCCTCCTGGAACAAATCATTACTCAATTTAGCCTCCCAGCTTCCATCCAATCGGACAACGGCCCAGGCTTCACTGCTCAGGTTGTACAACAGGTCTCGGAAGGCCTGCGAATCACCTGGAAATTGCACATCCCCTACCACCCCCAATCTTCCAATAAGGTAGAGCGAGCTAATGGAATCATAAAAGATCATTTGACTAAGCTCACTCTAGAGCTCCGGACCTCTTGGCCCAATCTCCTTCCCTTGGCCCTGACCAGGATTTGGGCAGCTCCCTGGGCCCCCACTGGCCTCAGCCCTTTCAAACTGCTCTACAGTTGGCCATTCCTCATTAACCACGACCTCCCAGTTCAGCCCCCCATTTTGGCTTCCTACCTCCCTTACCTGTCCTTGCTCCATCATCTCCTTAGGAAACACGCTGACCGCCACCTGCCAGCAGTCAGTGGCTCCAACTCCTCCTCACTTCTCCTGCAACCGGGGGACAGTGTTTTTCTTAAGGAACTCCAACACCACTCTCTGGAACCCTGGTGGACAGGACCGCACACTGCTGTCCTCACAACCACACTGCTGCCAAACTCTTGGGCCATTCTTCCTGGTATCATGTCTCTCACCTGAAGTTGGCTCCTACCCAGGGGACTTAGTCATCCCACCTGTTGGGCCCAACCAGGCTGAGACTCTCCCGCCAGGGTCCAGCCACCTTGCCAGTTCCTGAACCAACAGACCTGCTCCCCCAGATGGTCTGATGCCTGCTATCAATATCTGCCTGCCCTGGTTTTTGGCAGACATTGGGGTTGTCTCTTTCATCCTGTCCTTCCTCCTTAACATTGCAGCTTCAACCCACTGGACCCCCTGTGAACACGGTTCAATCATCTGTCAGTTCCTAATCTGTGTTCTCTCATTGGGGACTGTGACATGTCTCCATCCCTCAACATGATTCACTTACTTCTCCTCCTACCTAACATGTCCATTATGTCCTCACAGGACCACCAACCAGCTGCCTATTTTGTATGGCAGTTCTATGTCCAAGAATCCTGGTCCCAGTCTGGGGTCACCGAATCCCACTATGTGAAAATGGCAGATTTTTCTCCTACCGGTTGAGATCATCGAATATCAATTCATATCGGATGTTTCCACTCTTTATCTTGCAGCTATTCCAATTCCACCCTATGCTTCCCCTTCGATCAGACCAAAGAGTCCTGTCAAACTTGGTGGGTCCCCACCTATGGGGGATGTCCATACATGTCATGCAGAATTCATCCGGTCTGTCACAAAGATAGTCCCCAACATGCTGAGGAGGACCGATGTTTGCTGTCCAGTCTCCACAGACATGACCACTCCCAAAACCTTTCTCTCAACATCCAGGACCCCTGGGATGATCAATGGGCAAAAGGGGTTGACGGTAAGATTTATTCTATGCCAATGGCCTCTTATCCCTCTGCATCCATCAAAATTTTCCATGCCTACTGATGGGATCTGGTTGTTTGCCTAAACTGAGCGGTTTTGGGGGGCTTTGATGATAGGGCCTCACACCCCCACCCTTCATCTCCCTCGGGAAGTAGTTGGGTGGTTAGACATAGAAAAATGTATACATGTAGCTTCGCATGAAGGTCAGACAGCTGGCACCAGGTGTTAAATCACAGGCTGTGGGATGAAAGAAATACATGGGAGAGGGCCTGCATGTTCCTGATAACAAACTGCCTGTGCTGTACTTCAGTTAATGAGTAGTTTCTGATGTAGTTGAAAAACTCCATCTTTGTCGTTCCTTGCTCCTTGTAATGATATGAACCTTGGCTATATAAGTGATTGAATAAAGCTATTCGGGGCTGTCCTATTGAGGGCAATTGGCCGGCAAGTGTGTCGGTCTCAATTCCAACCGCTCGAACTCAGGGATTTTATTTAGCCAGGCAGGCTCCTGGTTACAGCCTATACCTGAATTGTGCCCCCAAAATTGTCAGATCTTTCTAGCCAGGCAGACTCCATCATCAGAAATGAACTCAAGGAGATCCAAGATGGCGGCATGAGAGGAGAACGCCGATAACTGCCTGGGAAGGGCCTTGTGAACAGAGGGGAATCCACAGGGGAAACCCTGAGAAGAAACCTCAACTAAGAGAACCACACAACATGGAACAACACACAAAGGTTAGAGAAAAAAGGGGAGAGTGGGAGAGGAAAAGGGAAGCAGCAGTTCGGGGACAGAGACTCGGAGTGCAGCCTGGGGCTGGCAAAAACAAAGGGAGATTGGGGGACTACAGTCAAAGTGGAGCTGGATCGAGGGCGGGCTGGAAGCCGAGACCTAGGGAGCGTGGAAGCCCCACAAGACTGTGGACAATTTAACATCCGAACTCAAGGGACAGCACCTAATCAGATCACAGAGCCTAAAGTGGAACAGGGACTGTGGAGCAGGGCGGCTGCACTTCCCGGCGGGCGGGGTGAGAGCGGGGCACCAGCCCACAGCAGCTCAGCACCCCTGATTTACGGAGGAGATTGACTGTGAAGGAGCGCCTTCTGAGGACAGGGCTCTTGGAGTGAGGGCTGGGGTTTGCGTGGGCATAGCTGCATTGGACGTGCTTAGAGTGAATCCGGCGATCTCAACAGAGCCGGGAGCGTAGAGTGGCTGCCGGCCGAGCTACGGCCTGTGCGCAGAGGGCTTTCGGCACCCCACCCACCGGGCCTCCCGGCGAGGCTACCAGCGTGCAACTGGGCTTTTGGCGCCCCGCCCACAGGGCCGCAGCGACACCACTGCTTGCTTGACAGCGCTCAATTGGGCTTTTGGTGCCCCGCTCACCAGGCTGCAGCCGCGACTCTGCCTGCGCGGAAGTGACTCAGCCTGCGCGGAAGTGCGCGGCTGGGCTCTCTGCTCCCCACCCATTGGGCCGCTGCGCATCACTGCGTGCGCGCACCGGGCTATCGGTGCCCCGCCCACCGGGCTGCCCCGCAGCGCCGCTGCCTGCTCGCCGATGTGCTACAGGGCTTTTAGCACCCTGCTCGCCAGGCCGCCGCAGCACTGCTGCCTGCTCGGGGGACCGGCTTTCGGCGCCCTGCTCACCGGGCCGCGGCAGCACTGCTGCCAGCTCGCGAGCGCGCAGCTGGGCTTTTGGCGTTCCGCCCACCAGGCCTCCGGGGCGTTGCGGACCGCGCGCGCAACTGGGCTGCCTGCCGGGTCTCCGCGGTGTCATTGCCTGTGCGCGAGACTACACAGCTGACCAGGGCCTCTGCCAAGCCCCAGACCATCCAAGTGCTGCCCTGCAGGCGTGCCTTACAGATACAATTGAAGGAGGGGCAGCCAGGAGGAGAAAAGACCAGAGCTCCTGCTCCCCGCCCACACTGAACCACCAGCCCCCCTGCTGAAAGAGGAATCTTCTATTGTGTCTCAGGCCTGCCCTAGCTCCTACTCACATGCCCCCACACCTGGCCACACCTATACTATCCTGCTATCTAACAGCTAAGACAGCAACCTGAAGTGCCCCAGGACACAGAAACTGTCTGCTTCCCCCAACCCTCTCCAAAAATCTCCTTCTCCCACAACTGAGTCCAAAAGTTAAAATAAAGAGAAGCCCATCTGATAGGAAAACCCCCAGAGGGAAAACAGACTCATGCCGACAGCAAAAAGAACCACATCAAATACAATGCACAGCACAGAATCCAAAGCCCCTCCAGAAGATCAGGGGCAGTCTTTAGTAAAGGACCTTGCACACTTGGAATCAAATCTAAGTGAAACAGAATTCAGGGCTGCATTAATCAAGACACTAAGAGAGCTCACTCAATGCTGGCAAAGTACCCAGACACAGTTAAATGACCTCAACAAGAAATTTTCTGAGCAAAAGGAGTACTTTACAAACAAAATTGAGAAGCTTGAGCAGAACCAAAAGGAACTCCTTGAAATGAAAGGCATCATGGGAGAGCTGAAAAAAGAACTGACCAGCATAGGAAACAGGGCTGACCAGCTAGAGGAAAGGATGAGTGAAATTGAAGATACACACATGGAAATGTCACAGAGGGAAGAAGAAAGGGAAAGGAAAATCAAGAGAAATGAAAGAGCCCTACAAGAACTTT
>PVKE010044193.1:0-13098 GCA_004027555.1 Craseonycteris thonglongyai | reverse complement strand
GCCCTGTTTCCTATGCTGGTCAGTTCTTTTCTCAGCTCTCCCATGATGCCTTTCATTTCAAGGAGTTCCTTTTGGTTCTGCTCTAGCTTCTCAATTTTGTTGGTAAAGTACTCATTTTGCTCAGAAAATTTCTTGTTGAGGTCATTTAACTGTGTCTGGGTACTTTGCCAGCATTGAGTGAGCTCTCTGAGTGTCTTGAGTATTGTGGCCCTGAATTCTGCTTCACTTAGATTTGATACCAAGTGTGCAAGGTCCTTTACTAAAGACTGCCCCTGATCTTCTGGAGGGGCTTTGGATTCTGAGGTGTGCATTGTGTTTGATGTGGTTCTTTTTGCTTTACGCATGAGTCTGTTTTCCCTCTGGTGGTTTGCCTAGCAGATGGGCTTCTCTTTATTTTTTCTTTTGTGCTCAGTCGAGGGAGAAGGAGATTTGGGGAGACGGTTGGGGGAAGCAGACAGCTTCTATGTCCTGGGGCACTTCAGGTTGCTGTCTTAGCTGTTAGATAGCAGGGTAGTAAAGGTGTGGCCAGGGGTGGGGGCATGTGAGTAGGAGCTAGGGTGGGCCTGAGACACAATAGCAGATTCCTCTTTCAGCAGGGGGGCTGTTGGTTCAGTGCAGGTGGGGCACAGGAGCTCTGGTCTTTCTCTCCTCCTCCTGGCTGCCCCTCCTTCAATTGTATCTGTATGCCATGCCCACAGGGCAGCACTTGGATGGGCTGGGGCTTGGCAGAGGCCCTGGTCGGCCGCGCAGTCCCGCACGCCGGCAATGACACCGCCGCTACCCGGTCGGCAGCCCTGTTGCGCGCGCTGGCTGCAACGCCCCAGAGGCCCAGTGGGTGGGACGCCAAAAGCCCAGTTGTGCACTCGGGAGCAGGCAGCAGTGCTGCAGCGGCCGGGTGGGCGTGACGCCGAAAGTCGGTCTTGCGCGCAGGCAGTGGCCATGCGGCGGCCCACTGGGCAGGGCGTCAAACGACCTGTAGCGCGCTGGCGAGCAGGCAGCGGTGCCACGGTGGCCCGGTGGGCGGGGCGCCGAAAGCCCGGGTGCATGCACACAGGAATGCGCAGCGGCCCAGTGGGTGGGGCGCCGAAAGCCCAGTTGCACACTTGCGCGCTGGCAGCGGTGCTGCAGCAGCCTGGTGAGCGGGACACCAAAAGCCCAATTGTGCGCTGGCAAGCAAGCAGCAGTGTCGCGGCGGCCCGGTGGGCAGGGTGCCGAAAGCCCAGTTGCGTGCTGGCAGCAGTGCTGAAAGCCCAGGTGCGTGCACGCAGCAGCGCCACAGAGGCTCGGTGGGCGGGGCGCCGAAAGCCCTGTGCGTACAGGCCGTAGCTCAGGCGGCAGCCGCTCTATGCTCCCGGCTCTGTTGAGACCGCCGGATTCACTCCAAGCACGTCCAATGCAGCTATGCCCACTCAAGCCCCAGCCCTCACTCCAAGAGCCCTGTCCTCAGAAGGCACTCCCTCACAGTCAATCTCCTCCGTAAATCAGGGGTTCTGAGCTGTTGTGGGCTGCCGCCCTGCTCTCACCCCGCCCGCCGGGAAGTGCCGCCGCCCTGCTCCACAGTCCCTGTTCCACTTTAGGCTCTGTGATCTGATTAGGGCACTGTGTGCTGTCCCTTGAGTTCGGATGTTAAATTGTCCACAGTCTTGTGGGGCTGCCACGCTCCCTAGGTCTCGGCTTCCAGCCCGCCCTCGATCCAGCTCCACTTTGACCGTAGTCCCCCAATCCCCCTTTGTTTTTGCCAGCCCCGGGCCGCGCTCCGAGTCTCTGTCCCTGAACCGCTGCTTCCCCTTCCCTCTCCCGTTCTCCCCTTTTTTCTCTAACCTTTGTGTGTTGTTCTGTGTTGTGTGGTTCTCTTAGTTGAGGTTTCTTCTCAGGGTTTCCCCTGTGGATTCCCCTCTGTTCACAAGGCCCTTCCCAGGCAGTTATCGGCGTTCTCCTCTCATGCCGCCATCTTTTTTCTATTCAATTCCAGAGATTTTGATGAACCTGTGGGACCAATCAAGAAGTCAGCAGGTTATAACAGTTCAAACACAAAATGGACCCCCAAGTCCTAACCAGAACCACAGATGGACTGAGTTAAGTGAGGTCTGGAAATTTGTTCCGCTCTTGTCAGATGACCTTGTGCTTCCAAAAATACAGGCTGTGTTTAAAAAAAAAAAGAACAAGCTAATTATCTGTCTTGCTGTTGTTAGCTGAAAGAGAAAAGGAAATAAACCTGAGTCCCATAGGTCAAGAATGTCTGAGTTAAGTGTGTGGAATAGATCATCCATAGATTTAAAAACAAAAAAGTCAAGAAGGATAGCTTCGTACTTCGAGTGGAAAGAAGACTGTGAGCAGGGTACCTGAGGCATGGCCAGGGTGCCCTGAGTTCTGCCCTGCCTGCCATGCCTGCTATCCTGACTGGACAGCTAGTGTCCTAGCAAAACCCTGTTTGAACTATATCCTGAAGTATAAGACTGGGCAAAGGATTGGGACCTCAAGCTACAGTGCTTCACAGCAGCTCCTCTGGAACAGGCTCTCCCATTACTGCCTCATCAGTCTGTGTCCTCCAGGAATGTGAGGAGGCCTGCTGATTGTGTTACACACACACTGAATGAAGTACAAGTGGCACAGACGTGTAAGGTCCACAAGGGCACAGGCATGTATTACATACACAGTGCATGCTGATCATTGTCGGTTATCCCTGAGACCGCCTAGAAAAAGGGAAAACCCACAAGACAACTTTAAGCACCACCACCACCCCAAGGAAGCTGCTATAGTGAGCCCCCTCTTCAGTCACCAGGATTTCCACTTCCCTGTCATCAAAACACAAAAGTGTATCCCTTAAACTCACATTCTATTTCATCTAGAATTATCTTCCTGGGGATTGAAAAGCAGGACTTTAGCCTCAGTAGAATGATTCAGCTGTCCCCAACGCTGTCTTCTCTTTCCAATCACTAGAACCTTGAATGAGACCTTTTCTCCCACCCCACCCCCACCCCCACCCCCAACAGTTCTGTCTTAATTCCCAGGAACCTTGGGAAGCCTGTGAGGATCGGAGCCCTTAAGACAAATCTCGACGTTCCCCATCACAAAGCCAAACTGGAAGTGGGTGTTTCTCAGGATCTCACTTTTACTGCTTCTTCCTCTCCATACTGATTCTCTACCTCTGGGCCCCTCATCTTTTCCCATCCCCCCATGTCTTTCACTCACTTTATCCATTTACCTCTCTCCCTCTCTCTCTGCATATGCCTCTGTCTCTTTGTATGTTTCTGCCCATCCACACTTCCTGACATTCACCCCACCCCAAACCCTGTATATGTTTTATCTTCGGATTCATTCAGCCATTTCCTGCTATAAGCACACACAGTCATTCCCAAATATTCCTCAGAAGCCTGAGAGAATCCTCCTTAGGGACTTGATTCTTGGCCAGGAGGGACAACATCCAGATTACACAAGGAGCCCTTTTGCTGTTCCCTTCATTCCTCCCCTCTATGTCTTTTGTCCCCAGTTCTTTTTATTATTAAATGTATTGGGGTGACATTGGTTAATAAAAATTACATAGGTTCCCAGTGTGCTATTCTACAATATATCATCTGTGTGTTGCATTATGTGCTCACCACCCAGAGTCGGTTCTCTTTCCATCACCATATATTTGACTCCCCCATCTTCCTTCCCCATCACCCTCCCCCCTTACTCTCAGGTAACCACTAAATTATTGATTATGTTCATGAGTTTTTGCTTCTTTGTTGCTTTCAGTTTCATGTTCCACATATTAGTGAAATCATATGGTTCTTGATTTTTTTCTGTCTGGCTTATTTTGCTTCACATAATGATCTCAAGGTCCATCCATGTTGTCACAAACGGCAGTATTTCATCTTTTCTTATAGCTAGTATTCTATTGTGTAAATGTACCACAACTTCTTTATCCAGTCACCTATCAAAGGACACTTTGGCTGTTTCTATGACTTGGCCACCATGAATAGTGTTATGATGAACATTGGGGTACATATATATCTTTGCAGACTAATGTTTTCCAATTTTGAGGGTAGATGCTCAGAAGAAGGATTGCCAGGTCAAATGGTATCTCTATTCTTAATTATTTGAGGAAACTCCATCTGTCCTCCATAGTGGTTGTACCAGTTTGCATTCCCACCAGCAGTGTATGATGGTTCCTTTTTCCCTACAGCTTCTCTAACACTCATTATTCCTTGTCTTATTGATGATGGCCATTCTAAAAGGTGTTAGGGGAAACCCGGGATGGCTCAGTGGGTTAAGCGCTCACTTTGCAGCCCCAGGGACTGAGGATCGAATCCCAGCCCCGGCCCATGCGGACTCATATGCTGAACTGGGGGGTGCCCCCAGTTCAGTTCTCACTGGGGCAAGACCCTGGCCCAGTTCCTGCCCTGTGCAGCCCCAAGCCCATCTGTGGAATGAAACTATGGAGACTGTTCTGGGCCCTCCCCCTTCTCTCTGTCTCTGACTCTGCATATCTATCTCTCTCTCTCTCTCTCTCTCTCTCTCTCTCTCTCTCTCTCTCTGTCAAAAACAATAAAAATAAAAAAATAAAAATAAATAAAATAAATAAAAGGTGTTAGGTGGTATCTCATTGTAGTTTTGATTTGCATTTCCCTAATAGCTAGTAAAGCTGGGCATTTTTTTCATATACAGAGATGCCAAAAAAAAAAAATGTACATGTTTTAAGAAAGAAAAAACTGTATTAAAATTGTAATGCTCAATATACAATGTCTGACAATTAAGTTCACAAACTCATCCTAGAGAAAGTGCTACATACCTCACTGTTGAATATCACTATGGTCACCTTTGAGGTACTCCCCTTGAAAAGCTATGCATCATTGTAAGTGCCTTGTCCAACCTTCAAAGCAATTTGGAATTCTTTCCTGAATGGCCATCAGAGCCATTGTCACATTATCCTTGATGTTCTAAATGTCATCAAAATGTCTTTCTTTCAATATTTCCTTTATCTTTGGGTAAAGGAGAAAGTCACTAGAGCCAGATCAGGTGAGTAGGGAGAGTGTTCCAATACAGATATTTATTTATTTATTTACTGTCTAAAAACTCCCTCACAGACAGTGCTATGTGAGCTGGTGCATTGTCGTAATGCAGGAGTCATGAGTTGTTGGTGAAAAGTTCAGGTCATTTTTATCTTATTTACATAGCCTTTCAGCACTTCCAAATAATAAAGTTGGTTGACTGTCCAGTTGGTACAAATTCATAATGAACAATCTCTTTGATATCAAAAAGGTTAGCAACATCATTTTGACTCTGGGTTTAGACTGACAGAACTTTTTTGGTTGAGGAGAAGTGGCTGACTTCCATTGTGCACTTTGATGCTTTGTTTCAGCAACATATTGGTACACCCATCTTCCATCACCAGTGATAACACAGCCCAAAACATCATTTTGCCTCTCCAAAAGGTTTTGACAAACTCAAGCCCTGACTTTCTCATGATAGCACACCAAAACACGCAACAACAATAATGAGCACTACTCAGCACAACACCACCACACATTGGCACAAACAGCTGTGAGACACTGATATACCAAGGTTATTAAACTTTACCAAGTTGTTTTTACATTGCTGCCAATATAAGCACACAGTGGCAAGTTTGTGAACTTAATTGTCAGACCTCATATACCAATAACAAAAGATGAATACAAGTCACATTTTACTTCTGCAATTACAAGAGGTGCTCAGAGTGATTACTATCACCATCCAGACACTTCAGATTACAGCGAACTACTGCTTGAACATCGTTGACCAAAGTGTCCACTTGTATCACTGCACATGCTATTTAAAGTTATCATGCATCTTAAACTTATCAAAAAGATGTAAAATTATTAGTCATGTTGGAGGTTCTGTTACATACTCATGCCTCTTTTGTCATTGAACTTCCACAATGTTCTTGAATTTCAAAAACCACTTCAAAATGATCTTGTGCTCCTCAAATGACAGCCGTACTTCTGCCATTCTCTTTGACAGTCCTGCCTGTCTCATGGTGACACTGGCATTTATTTAAGGCTAACTTTTGAGCAAATGTGATACTACATATTGCTACTGTAATTCAATTCAACTTCTAAAAGTAATACACAGATAACATCTCTTAAAATGTGTATACATTTTTTTGGCACCCTGGGTATCTATTGGCCGTTTGTAGGTCTTCATGGAAGAAGTGTCTGTTCAGGTCCTCTGCCCATTGTTATTTGGATTGTTTGGTTTTCTTTGTGGTTGTTGAGTTGTACAAGTTCTTTATATACTTTAGATATTAGCCTCTTATCAGAGGCTTTTTTGCAAATATTTTCTCCCATTCAATTTGTTGTCTCTTTGCTTTGTTGATGGTTTCTTTTGCTGTGCAGAAGCTTTTTAGTTCGATATAGTCTCACTCATTTATTTTTGCTTTTACTTCCCTTGCCTGTGAGGTCAGCTTCATAAAGTCCTCCCTGAACCCAAAGTCTATATGTTTACTACTGATGTTTTCTTTTATATAGTTTATTATTTCAGGTCTTTTGTGGAGGTCTTTAATCCATTTTGAGTTAGTTTTGGTATATGGTGACAGCTCAAAGTCCACATTCCATTGTTTGCATGTGGTTATCCAATTTTCCCAGCACCATTTATTGACGAGGCTTTCTTTTTCCCATTGCATATTTCTCACCCCTTTGTCAAAAATTATCCATTTATATATTTGTGGGGTTGTTTCTGGGTTTTTTATTCTGTTCTGTTGGTCTGTGTGTCTTTTTTTCTTCCAATACCAAACTGTTTTGATTATTGATTCTTTGTAGTATAGATTGAAATCTCCTCCCCTCTATATCGTAATCATCACCACCACCCCCAAAATAATTCACTGGTCTGGTCTACCTTTTGTTGCCTTACTTTGCTCTTTGCAAGCTGTCTTCCAGGCACCAAGGTCAGCACCAACCTGATATTTACCTTGGCATTTCATAGGCCTGTGGTTCACTGTAGCCAATGTCAGAGCAGCACTGAGCTGGAAAGGTTGGCAGTGATAGAGACATGAATTTAGGAATGAAAAGTGTTTCTTCCAAGTCACCTGGGTCCCTCAGGCCAGGCCTCTCCTCCAACAGAATGCCACCCTGGAGACGAGGGAGGCAAGGGGTGTGAGGAACCCACATGATGGGCTTCCTTCTGATCTAGTCCCTGACTCTCAACAGGCTCCTCTGGGCCAGGGAGACTCCTTCTCCAGGAGCCATCACCAGCCTGCTCTTTAGGGGCTCTTCTTCCCTCAAGTCTGGCCATGGAATAGAGTCTCATCTCCCCAGTTACCCCTTTCTTTGCTGTCACCAAAATCTTTTTTTTTTTAACTTTATTGAATGAATAAATTGCAAGCAAAGCTAAAAGCAAAAACTATGAGGAAATACACAGCAGTTCCAGAGTTTTCTACAGTGTTCAGAGGTACCATAGTTTCTGCACCATAGTTCCTGAATCATTGCTAACTGAAGCTACAATGGATGAAAAGTTTTCTCCTTAAGAAACCCAAACCCACATTCATAGTTCTCATTACTACAAAATTCAGGCATCTTTTCCTGAAAGAAGAAGAGAGGGGAAAAAAGGTAAAGGTTGCCATATACTGAGAACATACTTTGGTCAGATATTACACTATTTTCTCATTTAAATGGCACAACAACACTAAAGACATGGGTATATTTTCTATATGTTATAAATGAAGAAACTGAGATGCTAAGCTAACAGTTGGATAACTTGCCCATGAACAAATAGATTTCAAGTATTAATAAGTATTATCTAACCTTAACCATGTTCCCTGACTTCTCAGAGTGTAATATACATACAGGATGCTAGCCATATCTTAGCATATACTACCTAATATTTATTGACCACATACTGTGTGCCAGGTATTTTGGCAAGGTTTTACATATATTATTTTATATCACTGTAGCAAATAAACCTTTAGAAGTAGATGCTACTATGATTTATATTTTACCCATAAGCACAGAAATATTAAGTAATTTTTCTAAGATTGCCCAGCTAGTAAGTGGTAGAGCCAGGAGTCAGACTTACATGGTCTGAATAGCTTACCACCAGTCTCTCAAGTGGAACTATAATCATAGGTTTTCTTATCTGTCTCCACCACTAGACTATGACTCCTAAGATCAAGAAATGAGTCCCTTTTTTTCTTAATCCACAGGACCAATACAATGTCTGGCATATTTTAGTAGTTAAATAATTTTAAACTATTTGTAGAAGAAATAAAAGAGGAGAAATTCTAATCAAACACCTCATTAAAATGGCAGCTGAAAGGTGCTCCTTGAAATCTCCCCCTAAAGTTGAAGAGCTACAATTCAACAAAAAATCCTCATAAACATGTCAGAGAGAACCAAGCATTGAAACATCTGAAGGTGGGCAAAACAGGGCAAACGGGGAAGAGGGCAAGTGTAGAGACAGCAGTGCTGGACAGAGGCCAGAGCTCACTGCAGCCCTGGAAGATGGAAGAAGTGAATGAGATGACAGTTGCGCCTTCTGTGGCCCAGGCATGTCTGCCTGAGAGATCAGCATATAACACAGCTGAACCCAGAACTCAGGGCAGAAGCAAATAAACTCAGGAGCAAAGACCAAATATAAATAAGTTAAAGCCCTCACTGCGTTCACTGCCCTCAGTGCCAGGCAGAAAACAAAGACACAGACTGGCTGCCTTCCCCACATACCCCCAGTGTTTCTGTAGGCCCAAGAAGAAACAGTAGCAGGGAATGTTGGTCTAATAAGCAAAATATCTACATCCCTCAGAACTGGGGAGACAGTTCCTGAGCAGTAGACACACAGTAAGGCTAAATCCCACAAAAGAGAAGGAGCTGTAGGGGTGACACAGCTTTGTGCTGGCAGTGGCCATTACCCAGAGCCACATACACATCTGCTGCCTCTCCCAGCCCACACTGCCCACACCTTTTTCAGATGAAACCAGGTGAGCTGGGACACACAGCACTGCTGCATCTGGCTGCAGGGGCAGCACTGGGGTTTCAGAAACCGAGAGACTAATCACCCACCACATCCTCCCACAAGGTGGTGCACTGAGACCTGGTCATGATGGAAAAGCCCACCTCTCAGAAAATCTCTTACTGTGATAAGATGGAAACAAGGCAAGAGAAAATAAAACACTGCAGCTCAAGAGAAGAAATAAAATGTTCCAGCAATATCTACTGAAAAGCAAATGAAAGACCTCTTTATATCTACTGACCATAGAATCCATTTCTGCAGATGCTCAGAAAGATAAATAATCCAATAATTAATAAGAATAACCAAGTTAACAAGGCTGTTCAGAAAGAAAATTTTTAAATCTCCAGAAAATGAACTTAAAGACAAAGAAATATATGACTTGAATTACAGAAAATTTAAGATTGCAGTTCTAAAAAAAACTCAATGAGGTACAAAAACTACACAAATAGGCAGTTTAGGGAACTCAAAAATAAAGTCAATGAACAAAATTATTATTTTTACCAAAGAAATTGAAACTAAAAAAAAAAATTCTGATGATAACTCAACAAAGAGATAGAGAATGAATAGCTAGCTTAGGAAACAAAGTTGACCAAATGGAGAAAAGAATTAGTGATATCAGAGATGAAAATGACACAGATGGAAGAAGAGAGAAACTTGAGAATTAAAAGAAATTTTTAAAACTCTACAAGAACAATCTGACTACATCGGAAAGAACAACATAAAAATAATGAAAACACCAGAAGCAGAAGAGAGTAAGAAGAGCACAGATTCTATTCAAACGATAGAGGAGAATTTTCAAAGCCTGTGGAAAAAACTGGATCCTTAAATCCAAGAAGCAAACAGAACACCAAACTACCTAAATCTCAACAGGCCTTCTCCAAGGCACATTATATTGAAATTGTCAAAGATTAACAAGACAGAAATAATCCTCAAGGCATCCAAGGAAAAGAAGACTGTAAACTATAAAGGAAAGTCATTAGATTATCATCAGACTTCACAAACCAGGAGGGAGTGGAATCAAATATTGAAACTATTGAAAGAAAGAAATTATCAGCCAAGAGTAATATATCCAGCATTTATCCTTTAGGTATGCAGGAGGAATAAAGGCCTTTTCAGATACGCCTTTACAGAGACTGAGGGAGCACTCCACCACAAGGCCTGCATTACAGGAAATACAGAAGGAGGTGGAACAAAAAAACAAAAGGATATAAAACCATAAGCAAGATTACTAACAGGCAGACAGAAGCAGGAAATCACAAATCTTACACAGAATAAAACACTATACACTTAAACATGTTATGAAGGGTAAAGATAAAAACATTTAAAAAGGGGATGCTGGATGGGTCAGCAGGTTGAGCACTTATTTTACAGCCCCGGGATCCAAGGATTGAATCTCAGCCCCAGCCCGTGAGAACCCATATGCTGAACTGGGGTGTGCCCCCAGTTTGGTTCTCACTAGGGCAAGCTTCCCATGTGGGAATCCCCCAGTTCAGCTCCCAACCCTGGGTGTGCTTCCCACTTGGGGGGTCTCCAGCTCCAGGGGTCATGCCTCCCATGCAGAAGGCCCCTGGCCCAGTTCCTGCCCATTTCCTACCCTGCATGACCTGTGCCCACCTGTGGAATGAAACTGTATAGAAAACTAATGATGTACAACTATGAAGAATGCTCTGGCCCTGCCCCCCCCTCTGTTTCTCTCTCTCTCTCTCTCTCTCTCTCTCTCTCTCTCTCTCTCTCTCTCTCTCTCTCTCTCTCTCTCTCTCCCTGTCGAAAACAATAAAAATAAATCTTTAAAAATACATTTTAAAAAGTGAAAAAGCAGTAAAGCCGGAATGGCTCAGTGGGGTAAGCGCTCACTTTGCAGCCCTGAGGACCGAGAATCGAATTCTGGCCCTGGCCCGTGTGGACCCATATGCTGAACTGAGGAGTGTCCCCAGTTCAGTTCTCACCGGGGTGAAGACCCCGGCCCAGTTCCTGCCCTGTGCAGCCCCATTTCCACCTGTGGAATGAAACTATGTAGAAAAACGAATGATGTGCAACTATGGAGACTGTTCTCGACCCTCCCCGTTCTCTCTGTCTCCGTCTCTGTTTCTGTACCTCTCTCTCTGTCAAAAACAATAAAAATAAACCCTTAAAAAAATGAAAATGAGAAAAAGACAACTTGCTACTGTAACTCATAAACCAACTCACACAAAAAGAGAAAAGACACAAATAACCAAAATTAAAAATAAAAGAGGAGAAATTACAAGTGATACCACAGAAATGCAAAGGATCATATGAAAATACTATAAAGGGCTATATGCCACCCTAATTTAGCAACTTAGAAAAAAATGGACAAGTTTCTAGAAACATATAGTCTACATAGACTGAACCAAGAAGAACTGGATAATCTAAATAGACCAATCAACAGTAAGGATATTAAAACAATCATCCAAAACCTCCACAAAAACCAAAATCCAGCTCCAGATGGTCTCACTAACAAGTTTGTCAGGCATTCAAAGAGGAATTAACACTTATCCTCCTCAAATTCTTCCACAAAATTAAAGAAGAGGCAGTACTTCTCAACTCATTCTATGAGGCCAGCATTACCCTAATACCAAAGCTTGGTGATGACAACAAAGAAAGAAAGAAAGAGAGAAAGAGAGAAAGAAAGAAAGAAAGAAAGAAAGAAAGAAAGAGAGAGAGAGAGAGAGAGAGAGAGAGAGAGGAAGGAAGGAAGGAAGGAAGGAAGGAAGGAAGGAAGGAAGGAAGTTAGGAAGGAAGGAAGGAGAGAGAGGAAGAGGAAGGGAATGGAAAGGAAGAAAGGAAGGAAGGAAAAGAAAGAAAACTATATACCAATATCTCTGGTGAACACCAATGCAAAAATCCTAAACAAAATACTAGTAAATAGAACACAATAATGCATTAAAAAGATTATACATTACAATCAAGTGGGATTCATCCCAGGGGCACAAGGATGGCTCAACATATGCAAATTGATCAACATGATATACCACATAAACAAACTAAAAGATAAAACCATATAATTATAACAATTGATGCAGAAAAAGCATACAACAAGATACAACATCCATTTATGATCAAAACACTTAACAAAATGGGTATAGAAGGAAAGTAACTCAACATAATAAAGGTCATATGTGACAGGCTCTCAGCAAATATCATGCTGAAGGTGGAAAACTAAAACCTTTCCTTCTAAAATCAGGAACAAGACATGGATGTCCCCTGTCACCACTGCTATTCAACACAGTACTGGAAAATCTAGCCAAAGCAAATCAGGCAAAAGAAAGAAATACAAGGCATACAAATTGGGAGAAAAGAAGTTAAACTGTCACTTTTTGCAGATGACATGATCCTTTATATAGAAAATACTAAAGACTCTATCAGAAAACTATTAGAAATAATAAACAAATACAGTAAAGTTGCAAGATACAAAATCAATGTACAAAAATCCATTGCATTTTTTATATTTGAACAACAAAACTTCAGAAAAAGAAATGAGAAAACAATACCTTTTTCAGTCACAACAAAAAGAATAAAATACCTAGGAATAAACTTAATAAAGAATGTGAAGGCCTTATACACTTAAAACTATAAGACATTAAAAGAAATTGAAGAAGATACAAAAAAAATGGAAAGGTATTTTGTGTTCATACATTGGAAGAATCGGCATAGTTAAAATGGCTGTATTACCCAAATTAATACACAATAATGCAGTCCTATGAGATGGAGTATATTCTAGGTCTATGTGTATGTCATATAAAAGAAAAGTTTCCTGCCTGGGTGACCCAGATCTCTGGTAGTCCACAAGAGTGGTAATGTAAGGCTATAACTGTTTGCAGTTTTTCAACAACTCTAATAAAATTATATAGATAACTACTAAGAATACATAGAAAATAAATATAAAATATCTCTCCTTGGTGTCATCAGACCTTTGATATGTGACTGGATAAGGCTATTTTATTTAAGATCCTCAATAGCTACAGCAGCTCCCTAGGATGAAAGTGGGGAAATGTGAATAGAGATCAACAAGGCTTCTAAGAGAAAAGGAATCAAGACACTGATTCCTCCCCCCTAGGATTATATAGTAATATACCCTTCTCTCATTGACTGGAGTTATCCCAGTGAGGTCCATTGATA
>PVKE010044192.1:0-13098 GCA_004027555.1 Craseonycteris thonglongyai | reverse complement strand
AAATTTAATCAGGAATTTGCATCTAGAATATAGAAAGAACCCTTCCAACTCAATGGAAACAACAAATAAGCTAACTAAGAATTTGGCAAAGGTTTTGAATAAAAAAATTTCCAAAGAAAATTCACAAATGGTCAATAAGCACATGAAAAGATGCTCAACAGGTTGACCACCATGAAAATGCAAATCAAAACTGCAGTGAGATACCACTTCATACCCATTTGGTTGGCTATAATTAAAAAGACAGATAATAACAAGTGTTGGTGAGGATGTGGAGAAATTGGAGTCCTCATGCACTCATCCACTGCTGGTGGGAATGTAAAAGTTACCACCACTGTGCGAAACAGTCTGGCAGTTTCTCAGTTTAACAGTTGCCATATAACCCATCAATTCTCATCCTAGGTATATACACAATAGAAATGAAAGCATATGTCTACAAAAAAACTTGTAGACAAATGTACATACACTAGTATTCATAATAACCAAAAGTGGAAACAATAAAAATGTCCACTAGCTGATGAATGCATACATAAAGTATGGAATATTCATGGAATTGAACATTATTTTGCAATACAAAGAAATAAAGTGCTGATAGATGCTACAACATAGATGAACTTTGAAAACATTATGTTAGGTGAAAGAAGTCAGGTGCAAAAGAACAAATATTGTATGATTCCACCTATATGAAATTTCCAGAATAGGCAAATCCTTAGACAGAATGTAGATTGGTGGTTGCCATAGGCTGGGGGGTGACAAGGACTCTCTCTACCAAACTTTCGTCAGGCTTCTCTAAGCCCTTTGTTCAATGAGGCTTTGTCTGTGGGCCTGTTGTCAGGCCTGCATAGCCTAGTTTTTACAAGAATCCTGCTAACTCAGTTTAGTGAGAACCCTACTCTCCATATCTGATCACCCTCAATATCTGATCACCTCCATATCAAATTATTTATTTCCCACTATCCCCCAGGTGATATCTGAATACCCTAGCCTACCTTCAGTAAGAATCCTGTTAGGTTGGTTTAGCAAGAATCCCTCCTACCCTGATGTCTGCGGTCAGTAATTTTACATCCACCAATGTTCACTCCCCACTGCCCCAACCTGCTCCTTGGCTATAAATCTCCACTGTTCTTGCTGTGTTTGGAATTGGGCCAAGTTTTATACTGAGGTCTCTTTTCCCCTATTGCAATAGTTCCTGAATAAAATTTGTTTTTCTCACTTTAACTGGTGTCTGGCTCTGGTTTTCTTTAACAGGGGTTGTTGAAGTGAGAATAGGGATTGATTGCTAATGAGAATGAAGTTTCTTTTTGCGGTGATGAAAATGTTGTAAAATTGGTGGTGATTGTGCACAACTCTCTGTACATATGAAAACCATTTAATTGTATACTTTATTTTTTCTTCAAGCTTTGGATTTATTTTTAGATGTAGGAATTTGCTAAGTCTTTTTATTTGGAGGGTTAAAATCCCATATATCATGATTTGTTTTAATGTTTAAATTATCTCTGATTTGGCTAGTGAGAACCCCTTCAAACTGGTTTCTCTAGTCTTTGACCAGTCTCCATCATTGTTTGAGTACTTCCTTACTTTCTGACACATCTTGTACTTTCCTTGCCTCCATCCTGGATCTGACCATTTCTCAGACGATCTTTGGTTCTTTTTAGTGAGAAATGATATTTAGAAACCAATTGTTCACTTGCAGTGGGGGTGTAAATGTTCCTTGTGGAAAGAGCTAAGGAATATAT
The DNA here is from genome assembly GCA_004027555.1 of Craseonycteris thonglongyai. Classification (NCBI taxonomy): domain Eukaryota; kingdom Metazoa; phylum Chordata; class Mammalia; order Chiroptera; family Craseonycteridae; genus Craseonycteris; species Craseonycteris thonglongyai. Next base: position 11,365 of record PVKE010044192.1, on the reverse strand, counting down.
ATATATATATATATGTATGTATGTATGTGTATACACTGACATATACACACAAAATGTTTACACTTATATTTAATTGTAAATGATATATATTGAACACCATAGTTTATACCAATACATCAAATTCACTCTTACATTACAGAGTTCATACTGATTTTCCCCTTCCATATTTGTAACTTCCATCTCTGACAGTGAAGAACCTGGCTTGTTTCATTTTTATTATATTTACTTGATTAATCCCCTTGTATATAAGCAATTTTCCATCTCTGCCATGTAATTATATACTTCAAATGGGTGAATTGTCTACTATGTGAATTGTATCTTAATAAAGATGTTAAAAATTTGGCAGTGTCTGGATTTGAATCCAGGTCCAGCTAACTCTAACATTGTTCACAGGGCTATTCTGCCAACCCAGGAGATGCTTGATATATGCACTGCCGTCATCAGGGCTACTGTTCTGCTTGCTCAGTGGGAGGTGGGGGGAGAGTTCATGGCTGAGAACACCACCCTAGAAGGGCTTTGGAAGCTCCTGGACTTGAGCAGCAACCACCGCGACCTGGCGCGCTTGCAGACTGAAAGCAGGCCTGTGTTCCCAGCGATTCTACTACCACAGTGAAACCACAGGGGAAGCCGGAACTGCTGAAGGACAGCTGTCAGCCTGGTGATAAAGGGCTCTCCGGTGACTTCCCATCTCAGGACCTGGGAAACATCAGCAGGCTGGGTTCTGTCTGCAGTTTACAAGCCTCTCAGGACAGGCCGCAGGCCAGCCGCAATGCTCACTGGGAGCTGGCAGAGTTCCAGGTCCAGCCACCACAGTCCTAGAAGTGACTGAAGGCGGAAAGGTTCTTAGGCATCAGCCCAACACCATTGCCGCTGGGAAGACTGAGGCCAGCACCTCCACCTGTGTCATCTCGCCAGCCTGGTGGCTGCCTGAGGCCTGTTCAACCTGGCTTGTCAGGACATCAGGCAAGTTGCTATGAGGACATGAGGAAGAGGAAAAGCTGTGTCTGGGCAACCAGAAGGATCACTATAGATATCCCAAAGTTCCAAATCCCCACAGGGACAGAGGCCACACAAAGAGACCTGACCCCTTCCCTGCAAGCTGTTATGCCATACTTGCCAGACATTCTTTCTGTAAAAATGGTCCTACCCTTCCCCCAAACAGAAACCTCCTTGGCCTTGGGTCCCTTGGAACAACAGCTACTATTAACTGGGTGCTTACTATGTGTCAGCCACAGGGCTATGCACTTACATCTATTATCTCATCTAATCTTCCACCACATCACCAGAGATAGGCGGCTATATTTTGCAGATGAGGAATCTGAGACACAGAGTGGTTAAGGACCTTGCCCAAGTTTGCATAGCTAACGAAGTGGGAGAACAAGGCTGTGAAGTTTGGCACTCTGGCCTCAAAACCCATGCTCTCAGCCACTTCTCTAGCATCTGCCTCTGTCCAGGGACCTATGTGGTGGCCCTATTTGGGAAGGAGCTTCAAAAAACAAGTGTTGGGGAAGCCGGGATGGCTCAGCGGGTTAAGCGCTCGCTTTGCAGCCCTGGGGACCGAGGATTGAATCCCAGTCCTGGCCCGTGTGGCTCCATATGCTGAACTGGGGTGTGCTTCCCATGCAGGAGGCCCCCAGTTCAGTTCTTGACCCGCAGTTCAGCCCCTGGCTTGAGGTGCGTCCCATGTGGGAGGTCCCCAGTCCAGTTCCTGCCCAGCGTGGCCCCCGCCCACCTGTGTGGAAAGAAACCATGTCAAAAACTGATGATGTACAACTATGGAGACTGCTCTGGGCCCTCCCCTTTCTCTCTGTCTCTCTCTGTCTGTAAAAAACAATAAAATAAATCTTTTTTTTTTTTAAGATTTATTTTATTGATTTTTGACAGAGAGAAACAGACAGAGAGAGATAGAGAGAAGGGGGAGGGCCCAGAGCAGTCTCCACAGTTGACAGCATTAGTTTTCCATATAGTGTCACTCCATAGGCGGACACAGGGCTGCGCAGGGCAAGAACTGGGCCGGGAGCCTCCCACATAGGTCCGGGCAAGAACTGAACTGGGGGTCTCACCACATTCGGGAAGCACACCCCAGCTCAGCATATGGGTCCGCCTGGGCTGGAGCCGGGACTCGATCCTCGGTCCTCAGGGCCTCAAAGCGAGCGCTCCACCCGCTGAGCCATCCCAGCTTTCCCATAAAATAAATCTTAAAACAAACAAACAAACAAACAGGTGTCAAAGTCCCTTGGTACTGCTCACCCAGCCCAGGTATGAGGCCACCCAGAGGGATTCCATCACCCACAGGCAGGACCATGGAGTCCCTCACCTCCCTGCAAATTAGTTCCTCCGAGCAGCCCATCCCACAGCCTGTCCCTGCTACTGGCCCATCTCACTGGGCTCCATTGTGAGGTCGATGCAGCCGACCAGAACTTGGAAGGCTAGCAAATAGCAGTCCTCCAGTCCAGAGCATCACCTAGCAACAGGCACAACAATCTGCTGATTTCAGATGGGCTCAGCCCTGGAGCCCCCACAGCCCACCAGAAGGAACTCCGGTTATTTAATTGAGGGATGTACTGGAGAAGCAGGGGGGCGGGGGTGTCCCCAGAGCTTTCAGCCCACTTCAAAGCTAGCTTCACCAGGCAAACCCAGAGAAACTCGGCCTTTTCTTCCTGCCTCCTCTACACCCACAAGCAAGCACCTGCATAATGCTTTTCAGTAGCTGCCTTACTCTGGTATACCGACAAACACAGGTGTGCAAGATACAGTCACGTTTTGCATTTTCATTAAATCCGCGCATATTTGATTTTTACTCTCACCTCCTGGACTCTTGGGAAATGTAACCTCAGTTATTTCCAGATCTTTTCCCTCACCATAGAGCTTGGAGAATCCTGGGGTCACACGTGGAGCAAAAGCTTTGGTGAGACTCCCTCCTCGCCCCAGTCATTGGCCCATGAGGCAGTTTACATACAGCCTCTGTTCTGCTTTGTTGATTGGTCATTGCCTCATTCTGACTGATGGGAGAGTGTGCCCTTCCAGTCATTCAATTTGGACTGTAGGAGCCAAGTGAAATTACAGCTCCCCTGGCTTGGCCCCAGGTTTTCCTGAGCGTGTTTTCTGCCACTCTTCCCAGCCCCATCATCGGTCATACTCTCCCCTTGCACTTTCTCTTCCAGCAACTAAATCACACGGTTGCCTGCCTGTAGCACTCTGATCTCAGCCCATCTCACCTCCACCTTTACTCTACCTGTTACCGCTGCCTGTGTGGCATCCTACGTTTTATAAGCCTCAGCTCAGGTACCGCGCCCAGGAAGTCCTCTCACACTATGCCAATATGTTTGTGGTGATCCTTCTCTGGGTTCCCACACTCTTCTTTGCTTCCTTTGGTCACGGTACTGAGTACAGCATGCTGTACTTACCTGCTTTTATGGTGTGTCTCTCCCACAGTGCTGGGAGTGGAAACTACCTCCTATTTATCACTGTACCTCCAACACTTTGCTTAGGGCCTGGCACAGTGAGTTTTGGTAAATACATGGGTGAATGACTGAATGGGATAGATGAGGGAGATGGAGCAGAGTGGAAGTTTGCAGAAGTGAAGAAACCTATAGTAATAGCCTATGAATGAAGAAGTTGCCTATTGTGGCTAGATGGGATTTTCCCCCTGCATCCTTCCTGGGCCCTGAACATACCAAGCTGGGGTAGGAGAACCGGGCCTTTTGTGATGCAACTCAAAGGGGAAAGTATCAATGCAAGATTCTTTTAGCAGCATTACACACAGGGAGTGTGCTAGAAGGGTCACTCCCATCAGTGTGAACGGCCTGATTGTCTCACAATTGTTTGACCCTGAAGCTGGACCATTGAGGAATGCTTTCGTTTTTACCTGCAGGGATCCAAAGACCTTTCTCATTCCACTCAGGGGAAAACTAGATACAACAGTATCAATGGCATCCAGAGCTTTAGGTCAAGGAGGAGAAGAGATGGGCTCTTGAAGGGACAGGAGGCTTAAGGGACCAAGGAGCCTGGGTTGGGGGAGGAGAGAGGGGGCCCTGAAGGAGAGGCTCCTTGAAACACCAAGAGAGGGCAATGCTGTGGGTGGTCCTGAAAGTGGAAAAACAAAGGCCTGCTGAGGCCATTGATTCAGACAGAGAAGCTAATCCCAGAGGGGGAAGGCAAAGGAGGACTCTCCAGATCACAATAGATAGCCAGAGCTGAAGTGAAAAAACAACAGCAACAATAACAACAACAACAAAAAACTATTTTTCACGTTGTCCTGGGTTCTGTACGTTTGATTGAGCAGGTTTTAGGAAGACGTCTCCCATCCCCACCCCCAATAAAGGGCTATATTAACCTACTCTTCTAGTGCTAAAGGGCATAATAATGGGGTTATATGGTGTGTGTCAAAGGTGGGTCAGGAAATGGACCCAGTCCAGGGTTGTTGAAGTTTGACTCAGCATCAAGCTGCATCCAAAACAAAATATACTGAAGAACTGGGCCCAAGAGTGTCTCCTGTATTCTCTGAATTGTTAATACAATGGACCTGGGGCTGAGGAAAGTAAGAGGACATAGCACAGGTAGTAAACATGCTGGTGAGCCCCTCTGCATAGAAAATGGATATAGTAGAGACAGCTGTGACCTCAGCACTAAAGTCCCTGGAGGAGGGTCACATTTGGGAATGGGTGTTTTACCAAGGAGCTGGGAGTATATTTGTGTTGCAGATTTTCTAGGCTGGTTCAAGCCTAAGGTTTTCCTCAGGAAATCATACACAGACACATAGTTTGTAGAGGCAATTGGTTTGCTTCTGGAGAGATGAGGCCTTCCATATTCTTCAAGGGGTATGGTAGAATTGATTGCAAGTGCCAAGCAGACATTGGAGCCTGTGAGGCATAGAAGCCTGAGACAGGTGATAGAACCAGGGACTCAGCCTCTGTTGGATGCTACCAGGTACCAAAAGCTCTGGAGTTTAGTGGCATGTTTGGGGGTGGTTACGCTGTAGGGATCAGGGGCAGCAAACCAACTCCTGTGAAAGGAGTTTGAGGAGTGGTTTAGATGTGCTACAGAACACACATTTTATTTTTAAAGAAAGGCCTCAGAGATGATGCTTGCATGGTCTGGGTCACGAGAGGTACATTTGTTGAAAGCACAAAATCTTTCAGCCATGGTTAGTGACTGATTTTAGTGGAAGGTACATCCTTTGGAGGAGAGAAGTGCTAGGGAAGCATATGTCAAGTTCTTGGGCACCTGGCAAAGAGGATTCAAAGTCCTGTTTTTGTGGATGAGATTAAACACATAGACAGTGGGTAGGGGAGCCTAAAAACCCTGCAAAAAATCAATCATGGATCAAAACTGCTGACCAGAGCCTCTCAGAGCCAGGCTACAGTAGATGACATTACGCTGCATAGTTGGCTTCAGGTACTTGACTTCTGTAACATCAACCCTGAAATCTCAAAGGCTTAACATAATAAAAGTTTAGTGCTAGGTCACATTAGCCCAATATGTGAGCAGATATGGTCTTCAGGAATGGGGATGCTCTGCTCCTTTTCATCATTCAGAGATCCAGCTTCTATCGTGTAATGCAGGGGTGTCAAACTCAATTAAAACATGGGCCATTTGGTGCAACTGGCAAGATTCACACGGGCCACATCCCATTTACAAACGTCGCCGGAACGGAGTCAGCGCATTTATACATGCCCACAGGCCCCCAGGAAAGGCACTGGGCCACGTGTATACTCGTCTTCAGAAGTTAAAGGGTTAACGAGGGAATTGTGTGTACGGTATTGCCTCGATCTCCCCTAACCACTCTTTTCTTCATAACAATTTTTTATATTTTCCTTTTATTTCAGTGCATCGTGGGCCACAAAATATTACCTCGGGGGTCGCCAGTTTGACACCCCTGGTGTAATGCCACCATATTCAACATAGGTCCCAAGGTTGCAAGAGAAGGAGAAGAGAGTGTAAGGAAGGCACATTAACTATCTGTTTGTAAGTGGCACCTATCATTTCCTTTCACTTCCAATTCCCACAAAACCCATCACATGGTCTTTGATGCAAGGACTCTGGGAAATGTAGTTCCTGGCTGGACAGTTGATTCCCAGCAAAAACTTTATGCTGTGGACGGGAAGTACAAATCTTTGGTTATGGCTGGCTGTCTCCTCCACAACCCACTGGACTTGTCCCTGTTTATACAATCACTTGGCATTCTGAGATTGAAGCTGAAGTTATTAAGAGTGAATGGAGGGAGGCTAAGGCAACTAAGCTGACAGTTTAAGCCCAAGTTAAAGGTTTGGTGGTTTATACAGACATAGCCATAGGGAGGCACATGAAGTGGTTGGCAGCCTCACCAAGGAGAGTGGGGTGGGGGTTAGGAACACCCAACACTTTCCTTAGACGGGGAAAAGCTTCCGGCCAATCAGAAGGGACCCTAGCATGGAATTAGCTGAGTGCTGGGCAGCACAGTACTCAGTCCTCTGTGGCTTCTCCAAGACTTTCAGGAATAGGTTTCCAAAAGTTCAGGCCCCCTCCCCCAAGGCAAACGGGTCTGCACATAAATGTATAACTAGAGACAGAGCCATGACAATCATTTTATGGGTAACATGTGACTGAAGAAGTAGAGATGGCCATGCAGCCAACATCCCATCTGCCACCACATGTCCTTCCTAACAGGTCTGGCAGCAATGGTGGTGCTCTGGGGGTGAAAGTGGAGCTATGAACACTACTCTTGGGGAGAGGCTGATTCATGAAGAGACTGGAGCTATGCTTTAGAGTTGGGGGCCCGTAGTTCTGCTGTGAGTAGAGTGGGATGTCACCAAAGGCAGCCTGCAACAATTTTGCTGGGATTATAATCAGGATTGATTTTTGAGAGGTCACAGGTTAGAAAATAAGAAAAAAAGCTGGGAAGCCAAAACATTGTTGTCACTCTTAGTGATCCTGTGACCCAGCTCTGTGGGTCTGGGACCTTAAAGATAGCTACAATGGCCAAAAATGGTGATGAGAAAATGGCTCCTTTAGAGGCTGAAATCTGTCATCAAATTGAGTATTATTTTGGTGACTTCAATTTGCCATGGAACAATTCTTTTAAAAATTTATTGTTTGGGCAAAGAGAGAAACAGAGACAGAGAGAGATAGAGAGCAGGGGGCAGGCCCAGAACAGTCTCCATAGCTGTATGTCATCAGTTTTAGACATGGTTTCATTCCACACAGGTGGGCGAGGAGCCATGCAGGGTGGGGACCCCAGTTCAGCATATGGGTTCGCACAGACCAGGACCAGGACTCAATCCTCAAACCCCTGGGCTACAAGGTGAGCACTTAACCCTCTGAGCCATCCTGGCTTCCCCCTAGGACAAATTTTTAAAGGAGCAGATCAAACAGGATGAAGATTGGGTATCTTTAGAAATAATAATAAAATTCAATAGGTTAAACCATCTAACAACAGATTTTAATGTTATAGTAGAAGCATTAAGCAAATCAAAGGCAGAACTGATGGAAATAAGTGAAGATAAAACTAAAATTAGAAGATCTCCTAACAAACCCTTTCCTGAAGTGACTGATGAGTATAAAAATGATGTGAAAAACAGATCTGTTTATATTAACGGCTTTCCAACTGATGCAACGCTTGATGACATAAAAGGATGGTTAGAAGATAAAGTTCAAATACCAACTATTTAGATGAGAAGAACATGGTGCAAAGCATTTAAGTGATCAACATTTGCTGTGTTTTATAGCAGTGAATCTGCTAAGAAGTTTGTTGAGACTCCTGGACAGAAGTATAAAGACACAGATCTGCTAATACTTTTCAAGGAAGAAAAACAAAAGTTAGCAGAAAACGATGAAATGAAATCTCTAGAAGAAAAGATTAGCTGCTTGCTAAAATTTTATTTTTATTTTTTTAAAGATTTATTTTATTGTTTGAGAGAAGGTGAGAGGGAGAGAGAGAGAGAGAGAGAGAGAGAGAGAGAGAGAGAGAGAGAGAGAGAGAGAGAGAGAGAGAAGGGCCCAGAGCAGCCTGTATAAACGTACATCATTAGCTGCAACACAGTTTCATTCCACATAGTTGGATGAGGGGCCACACAAGGTGAAACAAAACTGGGGGCCTCCTGCATTGGAGGTCAGAGCCCTTACCACCATCCTGGCAGCCACCAGCCGTACTACAGCCCAGCACATGGGCTTGCACAGGCCAGGGTCAGAATTCAATGCCAGACCTCATGGTTTCAAGGCAAACACTCAACCTGTTGCACTATCCTGCATCCCTGCTGGCTGAAGCTTTTTTGGAGGGGTGGGGGACTTACATGATCAGACCTGTAGAGAAGATCTGCACATTATTTTTTCAAATCATGGTGAAATAAAATGAGTAGACTGTCAGAGGAGCAAAAGAGGGAATAATGCTATTTAAAGAAAAAGCTAAAGAAGCACTGGATAAAGCCAAAGATGCAAATAATGCTAACCTACAATTAAGGAACAAAGGAGTGACATGGGAAATACCAGCTGGAGATGTGGAGAAAGAAGCATTGGAAAAAATCATAGAAGATCAACACGAATCTCTAAACAAATGGAAGTCAAAAGGTCGCAGATTTTAAGAAAAAGGAAAGGGAAATCAAGCTGCCCAGGCTGGTTCTGGTAAAAGAAAAGTACCATTTCAGGGCAAGAAAACGAAATTTGACAGTGATGGTGAACATGATGAAAGGGGTACATCTGGGCCAGTAAAAAGAGCAAGAGAAGAACAGACAAAGAAGAAGCTGCGTCATAACATCAGAAGACAGAAAATCGTGCCGGAGACCAGTAGTTTAGTAAACAGTTGTTGGGTTTTTTTTAACTCATTTTAATTCAGTTTTCATCTGCTTTTGTCTCTGGAGGCTTTTAAAAAGAAACCCAATTTAGGTCTACTCCAATGTGCACCTGTAAGAAAGGCAAATTTTTTGTTGTTTAACTTGTCTCTTTTTTTGTTATCAAAGGAGCATTTTTAAAAAGTATAGTTCTGTTTGTGTTATGTCAGATGATTCCAAACAAAATGAACAATTCTTGTAGTAAATTGCCTTTGTAGTATGAGAATGTATTCATATAAACTAATCATATATATACTATATTTTTTAAAAAGAAAGAAAATAAGGAAAAGTACTCAAGTCAAAGGATGATGTGAGGTTGGAAACAGGAAGGTGAACAATGAAGCTGTTAGCCTGGAGGGTCAAAGGTAGGACTAGGTGCCGTGTGAGGCCTGGATGAGGGTGACTCATTCCAGGCTGAGGCTGAGCAGGGACTACCAGGTGCAGTGTTCCACTTGGACACTTCGCTGAAATAGAACCAATGCCTCATTGTGCAGCAAGTTTGAGGGCATGGCCCAGCAATATGGTATGCAACACTGGTGTCACCTGGAGCCCCAGAAGATTCTGCAAACCTCTATAAACTACTCAATCAAATTCAGCCCACGCCTGTGGAATGACTGCTGTGGCACTAAATGAGAGAGGTGGTGGCCATTGACCGTTTTCTGAACACCCTGCCTGTTTGGGGGAGACTCTCAAGATAGGTAGGAAGAAGTCCAGAAGCCAAAGGGAGACAAGTAGTTCTCCTCCCAGGTCCCCGACAGCTTACAGGGACAGTCATGTGACCCAAGTGCAGCCAATTAGATGCTGCCACCAATGGCAAGAGATTATTTGTGATGGCTACAGCAGAACCAAGAATCTGCTGGCACCAGGATAAGTGTCATTAGCAGTGCTAATGACAGCGTGTAGCAAGCAGTATGTTTGCAGGGGAGGATCGTGCCTGGAACTCACCTCCCTTGTTTAATGGTTAGATCTCAATCCTCTGGTATACACTTACCATATGAGGAAGTTAGCTAGATTTGTGTCTGTACCAGAACTCTGATACAATGCCTCGTCTGCTCAGGATGCATAAGACACAGTCCTGGCTCTCATGGAGCTTGCAGTCTAGCTTCTGCTCTGAGTACATTTTGAAACAGAATGTGTGATGAAGAACTAAGTATGGTCTGGATGGGGAGAAAGACAAGTGGCTGTGAAAGGACTTAGGAACAGTTCAAGATGGCCATAGATAAGCAGCAGGGAACTAAATACCTTGTGAATTCTACAAATGCCATAGTTGGCAGCAGGTTAGGAATGATAGTTCAGGGAGGCGCCAAGGTGGGATCTCAGCCAGGTCTTAGGAGCTGGGAAGGTTTGGGAGAATCAGAAAGGCTGTACTGAGGGGTTTCCTGCTCCCGCAGCACCACAAGCCATGCTGGTAGTCAGGAAGCAGTGAGACCCAGACTCGTCCCTTGTTTTTCTGCAGTCATTCCCATAGTATCCGCACACACAGCATCTCTTCTAGGCCTTACAATACCACTGGAAGGAAGGTGAGACCAGGCTTTTCAATATTTCATTTTCTCAGATGAGAAATTGAAGATTCAGACTGATCAAGTGATTTGTCCAAGGTCACAGAGCCATAGAACCACAATGATGGCGGTAAACATCGAACATGTTTATTCAACAACATCTCAGTGGATGGGCTAAGCCCATGCTCTGCTTACGCAGCTCTGGGATAGGAGTTCACTATTTCCCTTTTGGTCATCTCAGAATTCTAGAAAGCCTTTTCTTGTGTGTCCTGTGAACCTATTAGCACCGGGGAAATGATTCACAGCAGAGCCAGGACTAGACCTCTTCCCGCTTGACTCTTAGTCCAGGCCCTTTGAATTGTCCAACTGAAAACCACCCATGGCTTTGTCCCCTCCATTGTTGCCCCTCCTTCGGCTTAGACTGTGAGTACCAGCTACTTACCAGGAGGAGGTAAGTAGAAAAGACCAGCAGTTGGTAGGGCAGGCATGAGGTGGAGACCAAGGTGGCCAGCAGGGCGGCATGGCCTCTAGTTGGCTCCATTGCCCTGAAAACAGTTTGCTTGTCTGGTGTGCTAATGTGCTTTGTGTCTTCTCTTATTAATCACATTGTTTTACACAGGCCGGTGAGTTTCAAATGTGTTTGTTATGACTTCAATTATGTGTGACTGACCATGGACCCAGCAGTCTGGAAGTGGGACCCCTCCCTTCCTTGTTCTCCCAGGTTTCAGGGGCCTTGCTTACCACTGCAAGATGTATACTTGCCCCTCCCAGGAGTGGGGAAGATGGCCAGTGACAGGCACAGAGGGGATGAAATGACCAACCCTGAAAAACATGAGAAAGCAACCCCCAAACTCACTTCCACTTGTCAGCAGAATGATGAGGGTTTGACTGGGAAATGAAGTGCCTTCCAATTGCAGAAAGAACTTAATAAGAACCAGCTCAAAATCCTGAGTCTACTGAGGGCCCAGTTCCTTTTTAAAAAGCCAGACAGGGTCTATTATTTTTAAATGTCAACTAGATGGAGGCTATGACAGGGAGAAGGATGAGGCTCTTCTTCCTGAA